>VZTY01010428.1:52156-72857 GCA_013400935.1 Turnix velox | reverse complement strand
GATTCTATGATTCTATTCTTCAGACTTATAATTATGTTAATATAGTCTTCAAGTTTGTGGACATGAAATAAACATAAATACATGTTTTAAATTATTATGACTGCATCCAATATATATATTTCATCACTATGGTTACAAAAATAAATAGCAGTTACAGAATCTCAATTAGGTGGGAGCAAGAAATATGGAAACACTTATTTCCCATATTAAACAACATTCCGATGAAAGAATGTCTACTGAACAGTCATGAAAATGCATTGATAAAAGCTATTTATAGGATCTGGATGAAAATGTTAATTCTGCTTCACAAAGTGTTTTATTAATTTGCATTTGATAGGAAAGCATGCAAAATTTAAAAAAATACTTGTAAAGAGGAAAGGATTATAAGCATTAACAATTCAAATTTATTCCAATTTAGGGCTTAGGTAAGGACTGGGTAACAGATATGTTGATGCTCTTCTTAGACTACCATCCTCATGGAACCTGGGAGTAAAGGGGGCAGTTAGTTCTGAGGAAAAAATGTCATTGTTTTCACTTTCAAAACCTGTGACAATTCCCTCTTTGTGAATAAGTTCTGCCTATCCACTCTCCCTCTTATAATATCTATTTGGAAAAATGACTAGTGCTGATGCAGTACAACCAAAATGAATTAAATGTAAAATTAAAAACAACTAAAAACATTTAAAATATTTGTGATTAAAAGGTTTTGGTTAGTCTGGTCCTGTGAACAATTTCTATGGAAATCCACTTATGTTCTGTGGGACAAAGTACTCCTGTGGACCTCAGATGAGGTCATTAAGCACTCTTGTGTATGGTGTGTGTGGAGGTTAGAGAAAATGAGTGAAGTGGAAAGAGAGGCTGCTTAAATTGATGCTTAGCCCTTCTGAGAGGGCTTTTTTTGCATCATTTATCAGTGTGCAAGAAGTAGGGTATAAAATGTGGGCATGTTCAGGAAGTGTTGACAGCTTTGGCTTTTCTTCTGCTTCCCTGCTCCTCTCTTTTCTGAGCCCTGGCTTGAGGAAGCAACTGGAAATTCACAAAGAAAACTGCTTCAGGCGTCAGCTTCACAGCTGCTTGGAAATGACTGAGACGTTAACAGCTACCCCAAGTTCACAGTAGTATGCCCTGTGTCCAGACCCACATTATGGGCTAAATGCTGTATTTGCAGGTTGGATGATACTTTCCTGAACAGTCTCAAAACTGTATTTTTCTAGCGTTATGATTTCTGGAACAGCAGAAATATTATTCACATTGCCAATAGTCAGGATTGGACTGAATTAAATGACAATTGGAAATACTGTGGTGAAGGAGAAATTAACAACTGTGTTCTGGGAAAGGGCTAATGAGCACTCACGTCAGAAAAATTAGCAAAAAAAAAAAACAGCAAAAAAAGAGAACTGGGAATTCTATCATCTGTTATCTTGGAGAAGAGTAAAAATGTGGAAGTGGTCAAGGCACCATAAAGCAGAATCCTTATAATCTATATTGGCCTGTGATTTCTTTTCAAAAGTTTCTTTCTTTCCAGAACAAATGAGAACTTCTTGCTGTTCACAGTTCATGGGTTTGGGATGATCCTCTCCAAAGGAAATTCTCGGCTTGAATTACTGTTCTGAAATCCTAAAGGGAGGAGAAAATATTTTACTCAATCCATCTGCATTACTGAGAAGAAGCTTTTCAGCCAGAAGCCACCCTGATATCAAGTGTAAATTATTCTCAAAACAGGACTCGTTTATATTTGTACCTTATTTATCCATTGCATCCCTAGGAAGCTTGCAACAGCTGTAAAATACCCACTAAACCTTTCTCTTGTTCTGATCACTGTAGGACTCTTCCTCCTCTTTCTTTCTGCTGAGGACCAAGCATGGATTCAGCTCAGGTTGAAATTCTTTTCTTCCACAAATTTCAAAATGTAAAATGGTTCCTTTCAGGCAGAAGGTAAGATAAAGGAACTCCAGTGTCACAGAAAACCAGATCTAAGACTACTTAGCCAGAAAAAATGCCATCTCCCAGCTATCAGGCATATTCCTGGAAGCTTCCTGAAGTTCAAGGTGGAATGAGAGTTGTGCAATATTTTTCTCAAAGTACTAATTTCTAGTTACATCTGGAAAAAGACATATTGAATATAAGTAAATAAAAAGGAGAACAGGAACCTGTTTTGTTAAGTACGTGGCATGTGGAAGCAGGAAAAGCATTTCACAAAGCTAATTCCAAGTAATTTAATTCGCATGATAAGCTTATTCTTTCAAGGGGGAGCAATGTCATATATCTGTCTCTTTGATCATTAACACTGTTCTTTGTTTCATTAAAGTAGAATTCATTATTTCTCAAGGAGTTATGCTTGTCAGTAAGAACTGACAGCAGTTTTATCCACAACATGGTGAAAATTGCTTTTAGCATATATGAAGGCTTAGAGTTATTTTGTAAACTACAGCCACAGAAGTGGAGAGGGGTTCTCAGCAGAACTACGTCTGAATCTGCACCAACCCCAAAACGAACCACTCATGTTCCCATTTCTGTAAATATTATGTATTTACTTGGAAGTGATTTTTCATTGTATGTGGAATGATTGGTTATATACCATTTCCAAATCTAAGACTTCATCAACACCTTCTGTTTCAAGTAAGCATATTTCAATTTAGACATGCCATGGTTAAACCCATCTGTTCATTCATAGAGTAACTCTGTATTGCAATTGCCATGCTACACTACCGTGGCATTTAAAAACTGAACAAATTAGTTCCATTCATTCTTTTAATGCTATTAAAAATACTGGGACATCAGTATTTTTATAATTATTTTAACAGAGAGAAGTAATTTCATTAGATAACATTATTTATAGAGTGGCTTACTAAGCATACATCATTCAACTCAATTGCCCTGCATTGTATCCATTGCTTTCCCTTAGGGAATTTTCTTTCTTTGATACCATCTTCAGACCAGCTATTTACTAGTCTCTGTCAATTTATGTGTGCACTAGGACTTATCCTTAGCATTTAGTAGCATGAATAAGTTTATTATTATTTACCACTTTATTTAGCCACCGAGAATAGACATTTTTAGCCCATTCTGTTACCCTTTTGAAATTATGTTCTTAATCCAGGCAACTGAAATCAAAGAGCACTCCTTTTCTGCTCACTTTTCAAGCTCAGAATAGCATTTCTTTTCTGTCTCTCAAGCAAAAACAGTCTCTGAAGGAGTGCCAGGCTTTCTCCAAGGTTAAAAGCCAGAAGAGGACTTCCAAATAGCTTTTAATACAAATAAAAACCACTTACAATGTTCTGAAATCTTCTGTTTTCTGATGCTGATGCTAGCAGAGCTGCTGTGTCAAGTGGAAAAACTACTTTTCTAGACAGTGCAGTTGATGTCTATAGGAAGCAAAATGAACCATCAGACACAGGATTCAGACAATAAAGAAACACTAACCCTCTTAAAATCCCTTGAGTAACTTTGTCCTTAATCTTCTATATCAGGGAAAGAATAAGAAGGGACTATTAGGAGACAAGTGAACTTGGCAAAGTGTATATGTAAATACATTGTATAAATTGTGCCCTCGTTGATCCTGTGGAGAGTTATATATGGATACAAGACCTTTCAGCAGCTTTCTATCTGTAGAGCACTCTAATATTGGTCAAAAAACAAAAATACTCTGCATGCAAAGATCAAGGAGGATTAGGCCTGCCCATGGCATCAACAAAATTTTAATGATCTTTTACAGTACATGTATTTCAAATACCTTTAGATATAAGTACACTCAGTACATTGCTGAGATCAGCAGTTGCCCAAGCCTCTGTACTGTTGTCTTTATGTTACCTTTATGTGATTATTATGATATATCAAGGGTGCCTTACTTTTTTACAGGGGAAAGGAAGGGCATCTGTCTGTCAAATATGCCTCACACTAACAGAGACAGGGTAGGAATGAGGACCAAGTTTAAGGTAGGAGTGTTGAGGGAGAGTGAGTGAGAAAGGGCCAAGTGCCTGTGTGTGTCCTGGCAGCTGAGAGAGAAACAAGGCACTTCACAGAGAAAGCCAAGTCCAGGATCTGCCAAAGATACCAGGAGATTTGTCCAGCCAACAGAGCTGTCAGTCTAAGTGTTCATTTAATTTGAGAAAGAAAAAAAATTGGAACCAGCTACTTTCAGACTGAAAGGTTTTGCATTCTTTATATATAAAGTAGTATTTCCCTAAAACTACCAACCTTCAATATCATCAGAAGGAGCTAGTGAGATCTGAGACCTGGCTTTTTGGATCCCCATATGGAATCAAAATGACTGATTTTCAGCAAACTCTGTACCTCTAAATGCAAAAGAGCATGAATTCTCTGAAGATGGTAATTTCTCAGTTCAGAAGGAGAATATACATATTTCATGGTTCCCATCACCAAAAAGAAACACTTTCAGAAATACAGGTGGATCAAGTTTTGAGAGAACTGCAAGTTTTATTGTTCTTTAAACATTTATGTTTTTTAAAATGTAATTTTTATTTTCATCTTGTCACCCTATTTTTCTAATCACAGCAATTACATTGTTTCAAAAAATACTTTGGTAAATTTTATAATACATTAAACAAAGAAGTAACAGATGAAAGAAATGGAAAGCTATTAAACAAATACTAACATTTTCATAAAGGGTAGTGCAAAAAATTTCCTTTACCTTCAAGTGATGTATAGAAACTGCTTTTGGCAAAGCCTGTTTGGCACAGTTCTCCCTTTGGATATCATTGCTGGTAACAGACTGGATATCTACTACAGGCCTCCAGGAGCCCCATGACCTTCCTGTTGATTTGGAGCAAAACCAACAAAAGTATCTAAAAGAACAGTCTCTATTTTCTTGTTTTGTAGCCTGAAGAAATATGAGCTTCATATGTTAACTCAAGAAAACAGCCATTGATCTGTGTTCTCTATAATAGTACCCAGATAGTGGTATTTTCCTAGCATTCAGTGTATGCTGGTCATGGAGCAGAGGGGACAAACGGAGGGAAATTCAGGGAATCTGGAGAGTCTTTCAGCAGTAAATTGAATCATTTAATGCTATACTAGATGGATATTATTTTAAAAGGAAAAATAAACTCATAAATCTCTTTAGGTAACCAAAATGTCAACAAGAGCCAAAAGCATCCTTGTCCACTATACACTGACGACAGTGCAGAAGGTCACAACAGCAATCACCACTCTACCCGGGCTTGACACTTGCCCTCTTGCACCTCAGGAACAATCTGCATCTTTCAACCAAGTGAAATCATTCCTTGAAATGTTCTATTTCCCAGAACATGGAAAAATTAAAGGAGTCTGCTATTAATAGAGAAAAGGAGCAATTTCTTTCTTAGAATTTATGACTAAACCACTTGAATAAAGTATCAGGCTAAATATACAGTTTTTATTCCTTGCTTCTGTTTCTATTATCCTCACAGTTTTTTCAAGAACATATTTACCATCAGCAAGGGACAGGCTTTAATTATAGCACTAATTAAAACCAATACAAATACCTACCTGAAAGAAAAATTCTTACAAATATAACAAAAGTAGGGAAAAATTTTTGCCTCCAGGCAACTTATGAAGTACAAAATTACTCACACTATTTGGGGGCCCATTACAAAGAAAGGCTGAAGTGGCTATTAATCAAATGGGACACACTCAAAGACAGATGTTTGTGAGTCATGCAGCCATGCTGTGTGCCCATTTCCTCTCTCAATAAACAAGGCAAGACTAAGTACATAGGAACAATTTATGTAATCCATGGAATGCAGTAGAATTTCCATTTTCTTTCTTTTTCTACAGGATATACAAATAGGATAGAGGAACTACAATGGGTAGTTTTTCTGTATCCTAAAATTTTCCTGGTACATAATTAAATAACTGCTACACAATTAAAACATGGGTCCAAAAGATGACAGAAAAGGCAGTAACTATAGATGTTTACACAGACACTATCTTTCCATTTAAGTATTTTAACTTACCATAAAGCTGGAATAGGACTCAATTCCTCAAGCCTGATTTCTTTATACATTTAGGATCCAAGGGGATAATTATTGCAGGGTTTTTTTGTGTTCTCTAATGTAGTTTCCATTATGTTAGAGTAATCTCATGCAATATTTCTCTGCCAACAAAAGCTACGGGATCTTAATGTCCACTTACTATTATGCCTGCTACTGGTAAATAATTGCTTTATTTCTCTTCAGTGCTCCTTAAATTTACACATAAATATGTGTAAGTAATATGTGTATGTGTGTACATGCTTGAGTGCATATAAAAGGCCATTTTTCTTTAAGAATTTTCACTTTGAGTTTAACAATACTGGTGCATGGCTTTCCATACCATGGCATCTGTGTGGTTCATAAACCTTGAATGCATTTGTCCTCATATAACCCTCTGCAGCAGGGTTAGAGTTGTTCTATCTACCTGCATTCTGCAAGAGGAACCAAGTCTGTCGAGCAGGAGGTGTCCCTGCCCATGGTAGGGGATTGGAACCAGATAATCTTTGAGGTCCCTTCCAACCCAAACCATTCTATGATTCTATGAATTATTACAGGAAATCTGGTGAATGTAGGAAGCATGTGACAGAAATTGTTTCTATTCTTCTAAAATCTTCAGTATCTTGGTCCCCCAGTCATGTGAAAGCTGTTACCTACCTGTTACAGATGCTCATTAGTCAATTTTGTCATCTATATTTTTTTTATTGAGTAAGCTGGATACTAAAAGAGGAGGCAGAGTGGCAGCCCTGGGCGACCTGCAACTCTGAGGTGCATGCTACAGTTGGTTTCAGTGCAGTATTTATAGCCTTTCGGTCCATTCACGGGTGCGCCTGCGTCAGTTGTTGCCAGGTGGTCATGTCTTCCCCTGGTCGCGGCAATCCCTTGGGGTTTGGGTGTGCCCACGCCTGTTGTTGCTAGGTGGTCACACTCTGCCCTCCGGGGGCCGCAACAATCTCCCCACTCCTTACTAGGCAAGAACTCCCAAGCAAAAAACTCACAGACAAAGAACTCCCAAACAATTCACATTGCTCAAGTCACCCACCTTGGCCATCTTTACATTCCTTAGTGAACAAATCCTGTTTATTACATACCTACACTCTGATAGTGGAACAAAGAAAGGCAGATGCACAGGCACATGCAGAGCATATGAGTAAGAGTTGGGTAAACCTGGATTAGTGCAATTGTTCTCATTTTCCTAAATATAGATGTTATCAATGTCAGTATCTCACATTGGTTTTGGGCAACTGATGCACATATAGACTTGATCTGTACCTGTCCTGCCTGCAGCTGCCCACTTTTTTCCTTTCTAGGAACATAACTCTATGAGCAGACTCATCAATTTGCACCATGCCCATCTTTCTGTTGCTGATTGCTGAAATGGAATAATGACAGGAGAGAGCAATTCCACATATCAACATTCCCCAGCAGATTACCCAATAAGATAATTGACAATTTGATTCACACCAAAACAAACCACAAACCAGTGAAAATACACTTTATGTACAATATACTGCTCCATTACAAGCTCTCCTGCTACTGCATATTCCAGCATGATTTCACCTTCTTTGGGTGATAGAGCTAGCATGTGTGTTTAGGAGCAAGCCAAATCCAACATGATTCACGCCATGAAGAATCTCACTGACTCTACCTCACTTTTTTGCATCTCTGTGTTTACATTGAAACTCTTGGTGCTATGAGACA
This sequence comes from Turnix velox, assembly GCA_013400935.1. NCBI lineage: Eukaryota > Metazoa > Chordata > Aves > Charadriiformes > Turnicidae > Turnix > Turnix velox. Next base: position 65,187 of record VZTY01010428.1, on the reverse strand, counting down.
AAGGATCTATTTATTTTGTTTACAATTGAGAGGTAATAGAGAAAAGGAGGGAGATGGTGAGTTGCTAATGAAGACATTGGAAATTTCTCCATGCAGTAATAACCATGATAATTTTTTGTTTCCTTTTAATAAAAAATTCTCATCTATCAGTTGGCAAGTGTGCAGGGAAAAGCTGAGTGAGTTTTCCTTGAGTGGAAAAAAGGAGTTGCTAGTAACATATGCAACACTCCTTTTCTGTCTGGGCATGGTAGAGAACCATAGATAGGCAGAAGTAAGAGGCCAGTCACTGTCATTTACCAAAGATTTAAAAATCCATACTCTCATTACTCGCTCTTTCACAGACAATTGGTCTAAATGTAGCAGTTCTCAGTTATTCAGTTACTATTTATGTCTCTCGTTCTGAGTTTCTTCTTTATTGAACAAATTTCTAAAACTAACCTAAAAAGACCTTTGAATAGTGTATTTAATTGTGTGTTTTCAGTGTTTCACCCAGCTGCAGGTTTCCTGTGTTTTTCACTCATCTGAGCTGCTCTTCTACTATCATCTTTCAGCTCCTTATGATGCTTTCTTTTCTTTGTCTCATTTACATTGGCATATTTTAGTCTAGTGTGGACGGGAAGATAAAACCCTGTTGGACTTGCTGTGGCCATAAAGATCTCATGGAGAGTGTTTGACTTTTTCCCTGAATATATATCAAAGTTTGGTTTTGTACTCTAGCAGGTCTTTCTGGGGAGGTCTTACTGAATCACAGCACCCATGTGTTTTCTGCTCTACCAAAGAAACCTACTGCTTGCATAACTTAGTAACAAGAAACCTCAAAGTCTAGTCTCTCCCAGGGCGTGAAGCAGAAGAGTTAGGAGAAAGCTGGGACAGCCTTTTGGGATGGCATTTAATAACATTACATGAGTCTAATTCTGTGTATTTGAAATTAATCTTCCCTCTGAAATGGGCAAAAAGTGGAATGTGCCAAAGTCAAACTTTTGGATCTACAGCTTCACGCCTTTGCTTTCAGTGGAAGACAATATTTCCACTCAAGAGTGTAGTGTGTTGTGAGAAGCAGATTAGAGAACAATCATGGCTAAGCAAAGAAGCTGGATATCTAGTCTGTGAGCAATTGGCTTCAGCCCAAATAGGACAAAAATCTAAAATGAAAAAATAATACAACAAACCCGAAAATCCTCAAAAGCTGGATGCTTCTTGGATCTCTTTGAAGCTCAGTGAAACTGACAAATATCTGGTTTACATAACTACATGGGTCAAACGGGTGCTGGTTCTAGGACAGACTTGTTAATAAGTTACCCCTGATCATAGAACTCCCAATACACTCAGCTGGAGGGAGGATCAAGCCGTGAGACACATCCTTGCTTCTTCTGTAAATTTCCAACCAGCATTAACATTACTTGCAACAGCACAGCATGCCCCAGACTTGGAGATCAGACACATTCTGTTTTAAAGAGAGAAGTAATCAGTACTTGCTGTCACCACAAAGACTAGTCCAGGTTAACCAGAACAGTGTTTTTGTCTGTGCTGCACTAGTATTTCAGTAAGTTGTGAAACATCTTAGAATTAATATTGCTGTACACTCTGGGTTAATATCTCTCCTGTTCCCAACATTTTGAGGCTTTCAAATATGTTTTAGCGGAACAAACTTAATTTTTAATGCTAATCATGGTGATTCGGAAAAAATCCAGTTATTTTATGCAGTAGGATCCCATTGAATCTCTATTATGAAAGCTAATGGAAAACCCCATTGGATTATTGTTTGACGTCAAATCTGGCACAACACAACCTGCAGACATCTGAGTCACAGTGTTAGAAGAAACTTGGAAACTTCCAAGGAGTCTTTTCTCTATTTAAACCAATATAATTCCCCAAGAAAGAACACATCTGTAAAGAAACTTGTCTTATGAACTCTTCTTGAGATCCCATTTGGGAAGGGATTGTCCTTCTCTTCAGTAATTGGCAGGGAATTCCCTTTGAGTTTTTATGGATAATGAAAATGAACATTGTAGGGATTTCAGTTGCTTTAGTACGTAGTTTCCTATAAATGGAAATAAATAATCAGTACATAAATACTGTGGTGATTAACCAGGGTTCTTGTAATCAATTAATTTCCTGATACTTTGCTTTGGCATTTATTAGTCCATCTAATTTATGTATATATGGACATATGCAAACATTGTATCTAGATTTAGCTGCCTATTTTTCAACAGGAAAAATTATTTTGACCTTAAACATATTCTCTTTCAAAATTTTTCAAGTCCCAGTCCATAATCAGCTGCAGCGTAAAAATATTTACCTCAGCAGTAGAGGAAAATGTGCTCCCCCATTGTTCAAATACTGCAAATTTGGTGTGTAAAAAAATTTTTAAAATCCAGTTTAGACCCCTGCATATATATAAATTTTGGTACTATTCCTCTTTCAATAAGGATGTATGAGTGTGAAATGAGTAATAGCAGCAGCTAGCAGTAATCAGCAGTTAGTCAACCATATCTTGGACAGCATCAACCAGCAGGCCAAGGGTTCTACCCCTCTACTTTGCTCTGGTGAGATCCCACGTGGAATACTGCATCCAGCTTTGGAATCTTCAGTCTAAAAAGGATGTGTATATGCTGGAGTGTGACAAGCGGAGGGACACAATGACTTCAAATATTCAGAGAGGACCTACAGGAAAGATGGAAAGGGGTCTTTACCAGGAAGTGTAGAGATAGTATGAGGGGGATGGTTTTAAATGCAAAAAGAGGAAATTTAGATTAGAAGAGATTCTTTAGTCCGAGGATGATTAGACAGTAGAACAGGTTGCCATAAAGGTTAAAGATACACCCCATTCCTGGAAGTGTTCAAGACCAGGTTGGATGTGACATTGAGCAACCCAGTCTAGTGGAAAGTATCCCTGCCCATGGTAGGGATCTTGGAGCTAAATTATTTTTTATGTCTGTTTCCAACTCAAATTACTCTATGATTTTTATCAGATGGGGTAATGTAAATGCCTACAGAAAACATTATTTCAAATTTAAATATTTAATTATAAAAGGAGTATGAAAGACACCAGTGTAAGCAGTCTTAAAAATACCAAAGGATAACAATGTGACAGGCAAACCATAATTTTTGAAAGTGTGAAAGTAAAGATAGCACTTCTTCGATAGTTTTCCTCTGTGCATGGCTGCATAGAATCATAGAATAGTTTGGGTTGGAAGGGACCTTAAAGGTCACTGAGTTCCAACGCCCCTGCCACAGGCAGGGACACCTCCCACTAGATCAGCCTGCTCAGTGCCTTGTCCAGCCTGGCCTTAAACACCTCCAGAGAGGGGGCATGCAACACCTCTCTGGGCAATCTGTTCCAGTATTTCACTACCATAATATACCTTCATACCCTATATACCTTCATAGTGATATAGCAGAGCAACACAAGAAGCTTGCTCTAAGGTCCACTCCAAGTCAAGATATAACAGTTTCTGTGTGAGATTTCTGAAGATATGGGATACTGGGAACACTCTAAACACTGTTTGATTACTCTATATCAGTGAAGCAATATACAGATAAATAAAAGAGGTTACAACTGAGATAGATACAGACTTCATTTCACTAATTTCTCTTCCCTCAAGACACTGAATTATAAAGCCTAGTTTCTTTCTCTGGCACAGCAAAAAAATTCTGTTGAAATAGGACAATGATATTACAAGCTGATGGAAACTTTAAGTTAAATCTTTTCACAAAAATAAAATTATAGTACAAAATAGATAACAGGAAATGGAACCAAAATAATTAACTGATGTGCTTCATAAATTTACATCCATCATATCTTCGAGTTTAATTCCTTTGACGTCATTTGAAACTGATGTTCAATATGAAATACTCATATATCTTAGTTTCAAACAGAAAACGTTCAGATGTCATTTGGTAAAATGATGAACATAAATTTTGTGAATTTTCAGGTCACTGAGATGTTCAGGAGAAGTAAACAGTTTTTCTTCTCCCCAAACAACCTAAGTCATGAAGGGTATGTATTAATTCACACTGCAGCATACATGGTTTGGCTTCCCTTGACAGTCTGCATCCTTCATCTCAATCTACGTTATACCTTTCTGAGCCTGAAAAAAAGTACACTTAAATCAGTAAGAGCTATAAAACAACACCAATCAGGCCTACCACTGCGACAGCTGGGATTTATTACCCAAGCATAGGCTGAAACACCTGGGAATGAAGACAAAGACTTTGCAATGCAGATCATGGGTACCTAAAAGCCAAATATATTAGCTTCTGCAAAACCACCTGGTCCTCTTCTTTAGGATGTGAGTTTGGTAAGGGCTGAGGGCAATTAGAGACACTCATTAATATTTTAGAATTTCAGTTATCACTGGCTTCATGAATCAATTCTTTAAACTCATACAAAATCTTTATCTCACAACTAGTTTTTTCTCAGCCTAATGAAGGCTAAGAAACCTGCTTGCGTGACTTCAAAAAGTGAATGATTGCCTATGCCAAGAGCCATGTCATACAAAGTTGTTATTGATTTGCCCTGTAAAATGCTTTGCTGTTTTAAACGGAACAGTAAAATATTTCAACTGAAAAATTAATTATTCATAGCTCTAATTGATACCATAGTTCTTCTAAATTTTTAATTTTCAAAGACATTTTTGATGACAAGTTGCATTCTGTAGAAAAGTCTTCACTTCTTCTCTGCAGACATGATAAATTCTATATAGAAGTTGTTTCACTGCTAAACTCACTTGCGCGTATATGAGAAAAGGTACACAGTTTTGATTATACAATAAAAGTAGCTTAAACAGTTTAAATTTAGTCTGCTATAATTGTAATTAAACTTTAATGCAGATATGCTGTTTTTCCAGGAATGAAACCTTAAATGACTCACCAAAAAAAAAAAAAAAAGTGCATCCCATTGTGGAAAAAAGAAGAAAAAAAAGTGCTAATTAAGAGTGGAAGTCATAACTGAATAAATCTTGTCTGGTACATATTCATTTTATCTTACGTCAGGTAAGGTATTCACACATTTGTTCGTACTTTATTCAGTCAGGGCATGATTGGCTCACCGGAATTTGCCTAAATAAGGTGTTGTGCATATTCCAGGAAATTTTAGCAAGCCCTTTTGTGTTTCTTCACTTTAGTAACTATCTTGGAAACTGTTGCTTGTTGCCACAAACAACATGCTTATTTGTCATCTTTGCAGACAAAAAATCCCTTGAACCATTTCACAAGTAAACAGTATTTCCTCTCATTTTTTTTACTGTTGAAAAACTTAAATTATCTGGCTTCCATGAAGCCAACGGTAAATTAAACATTTATATGGTAAGTTCTTGTTTTTTAAATGACTGAATTATCACCTCCATAGAGCTATATCTCACTTTAAGGAATAAGAAAATCAACTTCATTGTTTAACACCCTAAAGACGTGCAAAGGCATATATGTTTTAATTCTTGGACCTTTTACATTTTGGCAGCCTCACAGTCTCCCCTTATTTTATAATGATATCTGAATTAAAATTAATTACTTGGCATCTTGATTCAACTTTCTATCCCTGGCATTTCTATCCCTGTGGCATTACCACAGACAATTAACTTAAAGCTTTGCTGAGTGTAGTAGTCACATCCTTAAATCGGCATTAAATATATTCACATTCAATGGTTCACCTAAGATGTTGATTCCACATTTTAAGTTACATAGTTAGAAAGTACAAAAATAAGACATTGTCACACAAAGCTAAATATCAAAATCAGTGAGTACATTCATTACTCCTCAGGTCCCCATGTTAAGTTCTTCTTGGAAGGTGTCTCCTTCAAAAACTTAGAATGCATTAACAAAGTAGAAGAAAATTCTACAGTTACACTGCATTCTCTAAGATGAACAGTAGGCTGATAGTCATAACCAGAGCAATCTTGAACACTCATTCAAACATACACCAGCTACAGAAAATTATGTACATTTCACAGAACCTGCTTGCACCCACTTCCATCATTTCTGCAAATGTGATTGTTATCATACATATATTCGTTCCCAAGTCACAGGCATTAACCATGATATTTCTGTCAAGACCAAGGCAATCCCAAGGCACCTTTACAGTGCTTATCTGAGCATTTCAATGTACTGGACCAAGCTGCTGCAACCTGACCCTTCATGGATCCTTACATAGCAGTAGCCTGCGTTCCAGGTTTCCATTAATTTTCACTGTAATAATTTTCTATTATGTGTCATTAAAGGGACAGAAAGCTCAGAATAATGTAGTTTACCTACATGGAAGGCTGACAGGAATTATAATGCATTTTAATGGAATATTGCTTAATTAAAAGAAAGCCCTTCTTTGGAGAGTGCCACGTAAACCCCAGTACTGCAAGAGATAAAAGCTTTTTAGGGACTTAAGCTGCAGTTGATAGTTTTGTGACTTTTTTCCTTCTCCTGATATGTGCTCTTTATTAATACTTACTCTGCATAGACTTTCATAATCACTAGTGACCAAATTCATAGCCTGATGAAGGAAAAAGTATGTTGCACTTAAGAGCCTGAGTCTACAACATCACTCGGTGGCCCTTTAACAAGAACAGAAGATGGCAAGGGAAAAGCAGGAGCAAAGGCAAGGAGGATGGATAACTGAGGTTTGTAAGGCAAAAGGAATAAGAAGCATAAAGCCCTTGGGTCAGAGAAGTTTGCATCACCAAAGGTACTTCCATCTCTCACAGAGGAAGAAGATGCACTGGGATTACTGTTTATTTTCAGCTACTAATCTATAAGCACCCAGCAGAAGGGAAGTAGAGTGATTCTTCTACTCCAATAGTGTGTTTTGATAAGACTATGTAAGTCTCACAGTCCTTTATGCTGAGCTTTTTGCCATTCTAAGTTGAACAGCTGTTGAGTCATAAATGGTACTAGTCTCAGTTTCTATGTTACTTCATTCATGATTACTGTTTGTTTCATAAACCATGTCTAGATTCAGCAGGTCAGGAATTGTTCTGCTGGAAAAACCCTGAGGAGATAGAAACTGAAATAGTCTTTCCTTCTCTGAATGAGTAACTCTTCTTCCCAGTTTTCTTGAAAAAGAAATTCTGCTCTCTCCCAGATTACTCAGAACAAGCCACATCCTCTCACCAATACATGAGGATATAGTGTCACAAGACATGTTGTTGTCTTCCTTGGGACATGATGAAACTACTTAGGGTGTTTGAAGCCCTGATCCAAATTCAAACTTGACCACCCCAAATAAATTCAGGGATTATGATAGTACAACCATGAAACCAGATAAATGTCTGTATCCTGTCTGCCAGTAAATTGGGTAGTTCCCAGCAACAATTAGGTTTACAAGACACTCAAAAGTTTGATTAGCATTTCTTTGTATAAACAAAATATAGCACACAGAAAATTTGGAAGCAAAACCCCTAATAGATAATCCAATCTTGAAAAATATAAGCAAACAGCAACCACACTAATCTCAGCAACTGTCGGATGCAAGTAAGCACTCTGGGGATTTAATGCCACTGCCTGCATATGGGCATGATGAAAGGAAGGAGGAAAGTTCTGAGTTATGGTGTTTGCCTACCCAAGTAATGGTTATGCATGATGGAGCCCTGCTTCCCCGGGGATGGCTGAACATCTGCCTGTCCATGAGAAGCAGTGAATTAATTCCGTGTTTTGCTTTGCTTGAGTATAAGCCTTTTACTTTACCTATAAAAACATTTTTATCACAAACCACAGTTTTTCACATTGTTACTCTTTCAGCTCTCTCCCCCATCACAAGGAAGGAGTGAGTGAAATGCTGCATAGTGCTTAGTTGCAGGATGTGGCTAAATTGTGACAAAAAGTCATATCCTATCCACACTGTGTTATGAAACAGGCAGATGTACAAACTCTTCACCCTTCTGACTATCAAAATAATATCAAGAAACCTTAACATGTAGCATTTCACATGTATCAAAATCAACAAATTGGTAAAGAAAGACCCAAGTTCACATCATAATTGTTGAATGTTATCTTTATCACTGTTAAAGATTAATATCATGAGCATGGGACAAAATACAAACATGCTACTAGGCAGAATTCAGGAATGCTAGGTGATATGTTCAGAAAAGAATCATGGAATCATAGAACAGTTTCGGTTGGAAGGGACCTTAAAGAGCATCTAGTTCCAATTCCCCTGCCATAGGCAGGGACATCCTGCACTAGATCAGGTTGCTCAGAGCCTCATCCAGTCTGGCCTTGGATGTCTCCAGGGATGCCGCCTTCACCACCTCTCTGGCAAACCTGTTTCAGTGTCTCACCACCTTCATGGTGAACACTCATGGTCCTTCCATTTTTCCCCCCAGTTTGCCTCTAGGCAGGTTCCACATACCCCTCTTTTCCCCCATCTCCTACCTCTGCCCCACACCAACCCTTTTCCAGCCCATTTCCCCCCAAATCCCACACACCTGGGCTCCACTGGAGACTCATCCCCTGATATTCAAAATCAGTCTATCTGCCCTTTCTCCTATTTAACACCAGTGGGGAAGAGCAGCAGCCATCATTTGTCCTACTCTTTGTGGGACGTTCCTTCTGGTGTCTCTGCTCCAGAATACTCTACTGGTGAGTTGCATTTTCCCAGGGGACACAGTGGGAGGAGAAAGGCTGGGGGGGGGCTGGTGGCCCCCCACCTGGTTAGGCAGTGGGAGTTGATCATATATGTTGCCTTCTCAAAATCTTGAAAGTGGGTGAACAGAGAAGAAATAACACTAGAATTTTTTTATGCTTTCATCATATTAAAACTGGTATTTTTCAGTGCTGCCTTGTTGTTTGCCCCTTCTTCCCAGGCTAGGTGACAGCCTAGTATGAATGGGTATTCTTTTCTCTCTTGCAATAAAGTTTACTTTGTTAAATGTACACCTCTACATGCACCTCTTCAAAGAAGTAAATCGTCCCCTTTATTCCACATACATCCTAAATTATATTAGAACAGGAAAAGTACATTAAAAAATCTCCACAAATCCTACAAAAATAACTCTAAATTATCTCAGGTATGCCAATAATGTTAGAATATATTTTCTAAGCTCAAAAGTGATTTGACTTATTGCTTTCAAACCTTCATTGCTCTGATGATAGGGGAGTATCTTGGCCTTGCATTGCTAATGTGGCAATAAGGGTGAGCATCATGAGCTACGGCAAACTAACTGGTTAATGCAGACAAGAAGAAGACATGATAGGCTTTGACACAAACAGTACAAGTGGTCAAGACAAGAATGCCTGAAACAGAGAAAATAGCATACTGTGGAAATACACTCAGTCATAGAGACTAAGAAGAGGTGGGACATTGGTTGGTGTGTGCCTAACGCCACAGCTGCAGAAGTGAGCTGCTGCACACCCTAATACCCAGTGTGCAAGGAGCAAGCATTGTGCTGCTTCCAGGCCCACTGTCCTGTCATAGCAGGAACCTGGGGGTGAAGAAGTAGAAGTCTTGATGACCCTCAGAGGTACACTCTAACTTTACTTGTTCAAAAATCATGCCTGAGAGACTGTAATATGCAGAATAGAAGTTTTACTGATTAGAAAAATCTCCCAGACCTAACACTGAAATAATCTGAAGATATTAACTTCTATAAACTGTAGCTATTGGAGTTAGCTGCACATTTAATTCCAGCAAAGTCTATTATTTTCACAAAGGTATTCTTTAGGCCACCAACGCACTGTGAGAAAGCTAAAAAAAACTCTGACAGAGTAAAATGTACATTGTTACTTAATGCCTTTTAAAATCTTTACTATCTTCAGTAAAATAATACATTAAATTGTCTGTGTTCATCCAACAAATTGTTTCCACTGAAGAAGTGATGTGAGTTAGATTAAGTAAGATTGTGAATGGTGAAGGATTATGTGGCACTTGGGGAAAACACTCACCTCCCTTAACTTTTCATTCCCAGAATGTATTTCCCAAAGCAAGCCAGAGGTGCAGCATTCTTCCCCATGCTGGGAAAGTTTTGGAGGTTTTTGTTTTCAGGGATGAGGTGGCTGGGCAGCCTGGATGGCTCTGAAACTTTTCTACTATAACTGTTTTTCCACTCCATTGTTTGCTAGTGGGGAAGATGTAAAAAAGCAGGCATAGCTCTAGTTTGTTAATCTATGTACCATACTGAAGGATAAAGTGTATAATATAGCTGTTATGGGAGTCGGACAAGATTTGTGGGAATAACAGTGAAAATAATGGTAGACAGGATAGCTACGCCTTACTTTATTCCAAGCACTACATATGTGACTCTGGAAAAGTTGAGTAATTGAGTTGCTTGAGTAATTAAACCTATTTACCTATTTACGCCGGGTTTCAAGCGGCACATTTCGACTTTGGGGAGATGCAGCCGGACGTTGGGTTTTGCGCGGTCCGTGGGTGCCACCTGGTGACCGTTCTCCTGCTAACGGAGGCAGTTTAACAAATCATACCAGCGCCCTCTTTGAACGCTGATCAGAACTGGAATTTCAAGACATTTTTCCAGTACATAACATTAACTGGAGAGTACTCTGTTAATAAATGGAGGAGAAAGGCTGGGGGGGGGCTGGTTAACTAATTAGAACTGCCATTTTATAGGAAAAATTAAAAATGTACTTTAAGGGAACTTTAGCCATATGGACAGGTTACCTTGCTACCTAATATCACAGATACAAATGCAGAATGGCAGTTTTCATAGTGCAGATGTTAAAAAGGTCTTCATGAAAGGAGAGATTCGACATAAAATTTTAAAAGTAGTTTCAGAATAGCACAAAAAACCCTCACATGATTCTGGAGGTATTTCAGGGTCCCTCACTGCTGAGATCCAGGCTATCCCTTTTATAACTTTGCCATCACCATCTATGCCAGTGGATGCAGGAAAATCAAATTCTGTTATTACTGTTACCACTTCTCTTTACTGTTTGTAATCTCTGACCTTAGATTACCATATTCTTACTGGGCTACATTGGAGATTAAATGAGAAACTTAATATAGTTTTACAATGGTGGATACTGGCATTATCACAGTGCTTCAGTTCACCTTCTGAGTGCACCTTTCCCTCTGGGACAGACAGCAGTTCAGGATGGTCACTTTTAGTTTTTCCTGTTTCAGATGCAACTATGTTTTCCTAGTCAGAGTCTCCAGACAAAGTTTAGCATGGAAAGAAATGGCCAGTTATCACAATACTACTCCCCTCTGCATCCTTCCAGCTGCCTCTTCTCTCATGCCAGCAGCAGACCATGCTCCCATTACAGTGCACTAGAGAACAGGCTACTCTGCTGGGAACCCAATAATCGCAAGGAATAAGGAATGGGAAATAGGGGCTAAAGAAGCTGAGGAATAAGCAGGAAATAACCAAATGCATAAATTGCTTCCAGGAAGCACAACAGACAGGCAATATGGACTCACCTTCCTTGTTCTCTCAGAGAAATCAAGGGTCATCATCTTCCACCTCATGACATTTGGAGAAGATCAAATGGGACCTGGGTTTACCAACTAAGCAAAAGTTTAGAACCAAGATATTTGTCCTTGGCAAGTGTGGCAAAAATAGTATAATGCAAACTAAACTGATGTAGAGAGCTTAATAGCATGAAAATCAGTAACAGGTAATATTTTATTAGAATAGATTTAAAATTTAGATTTAAACAGACATCCCATTTTCAGATTTCTAGGAATGTTTAACACTGTTTTCCATTTTCTATTATTTTATCAATAGCACACTCTGATCTATTTCAGCGTGTTAATATAAACAGATACAGTAGCCCAGACATGGAAAAGATAACTTTTCATCTGAAGTAGTTTTGCTGCCTGTGCTGAAACTAGTTTTTGTTTTGAAAGTCTATAACATATTTATCTATGGAGCAGTTTCAGAAATATAATAGTAGCATTTCTTTCCATCTTACAGCTCCCTTTCTTGATAATTTCTCCAAGAACAGATTCAACTTCTTCTCACTTTTCTGTCCATTAGTCTGACCTCTGCCACATTTCCCATGGCTGCTCCTTCTATAAAAGCTGCTGTTCATGAAATCCAGTTGTTGTTTATTAAATCTTTTGCAAAGCATTTGAAAGGAATATTTTTCTAGGGTTCCCTGCATGAAGTCAGAACTCTGAACTTAAGAGTAGGATCATGAACCACCTATGGAAAAAAAATTAAATAAAATAAAACTGCCTTCCTCTTTCCCCAGAAGCAATTTGAACAGGAATGTAACACTGGAGTTTCATTTCAAAATGCTACAACATAAGGCCTTCATTCTCTTTACTTTTGAGCAAGAAGGTAAGCAAGTGTTGAAACTATATGAAGAGGAGAATGAAATTCTCTTAAAATGGGAGGAGGCAAAAAAGCAAAAAGAGAAGGAAGATCTCATTGAAGCAGTGAGGAGAGAATAAAGAGTGACAAAGACTCAAGTTTCCTTTAAAAAAAAAAAACTAGAACAACTGAGAGGAAAACTGTGACACTAGGCAGGGAACACAGATCTCAGAGACTCTTCTTTCACATAATACTCATCAGTAAAATTATGTTAAAGAACCATGTGCCATCTTACAACTTAGAGGTGGGAGTGGGATACATTTTCATACAGCATGATTTAATGTTATTTGAGTTGACCTATTTCCTTCATTTTCCCCTTTAAGTAAAGCTTGGATGCTGCACAAAGCAAGAGGACTCGATTCCTCATTCTGCCAGAAACCTGCTTTGTGTTCCTCCCTGATCGTATATCTCTACTTTTCTTTGCCTATATTTACCTTTTCATTCATAATTTTGGCTTTAGTTCAGTCCTCAAAAGGCTGGAAGAGTAATTGATATCTTCAGTACCAAACTGAGAAAGGCAGGGAGGGGAGGAAAGGGGAACTCGGTCTGGATTCTGTGCACAATTTTTATTATTTATTTTACTAGCTTTTTTTGTAACCAGTATGAAAATCCAAGAAGAAAAATCTGATGTGAAAAAATTGACTCAGCATGACACATTCTGCTCTAGTATTGTAAGAAAAACATAGGAAATCAGGAACAACCTTGCAGATGACACTTTCTTCCATGTCCTGGAGCATTCTCATGGGACTACCAGGTCCAAGCCTCTCTTTTGCC
>VZTY01010428.1:1016-51980 GCA_013400935.1 Turnix velox | reverse complement strand
GAGGACTCGATTCCTCATTCTGCCAGAAACCTGCTTTGTGTTCCTCCCTGATCGTATATCTCTACTTTTCTTTGCCTATATTTACCTTTTCATTCATAATTTTGGCTTTAGTTCAGTCCTCAAAAGGCTGGAAGAGTAATTGATATCTTCAGTACCAAACTGAGAAAGGCAGGGAGGGGAGGAAAGGGGAACTCGGTCTGGATTCTGTGCACAATTTTTATTATTTATTTTATTAGCTTTTTTTGTAACCAGTATGAAAATCCAAGAAGAAAAATCATCTGATGTGAAAAAATTGACTCAGCATGACACATTCTGCTCTAGTATTGTAAGAAAAACATAGGAAATCAGGAACAACCTTGCAGATGACACTTTCTTCCATGTCCTGGAGCATTCTCATGGGACTACCAGGTCCAAGCCTCTCTTTTGCCTAAGGACTCCAGTGACATCTCACATCTGTGCATCTGCCTCACCATGCTACGGAGCCCTTCTCTGATTTCCACCAATAAAGAATCACATCATAGAGCTGGGATTGCTTTAGTAACAAGGACTTCAGGGAGGTGGGGGAAGTTGACTGAGTACCAAACCCCACGGGTTTTCCAGTGGAAAAGTTTATCGTACCAGTCACAGTATTGAATTAGAAAAGAGTAGATTTACAGCCACTTTATGAGTGAGCATTTTATCACATTAATCCAGGCTATGGTGGCTCTTAAATATCACTTGGACAGAACAAAAGTGAATCCTCTACTTAATGGTATGGATACTCAGCTTTCAGTTGCCTCTATGCTATTTTTAGAAAATGCAAAGACAGTTCACAGTTCTGTCACACTACAGAGCCTGGTTACAGGGGTGCTTTCTAAGAAATTCTGAAAAAAGACAATTCATCTTGGCTTCACACAATCCAGATAAACCACTTTTAAACAGCTAATATATAGGTGCACAAGGACACATTAGGTACCAAAATTCCTGACTGTTCTCTCTGTGCTAAGAATTAAATATGAGACAGAAAACGTTGCTCGGAACGAAGTGTGCTTTGTTCACACAAATCATGCAAAAAGTGGTGTTTCTTTACATGTTTGTAAGTAATGATGGTGAGAATCACTGTAGCTAAGAAGACATGTTAATACATGGTAAGCTTAATTTTATTAGCCTGTTATTGTGAATAAATTGTGTGATCATCCTCTCTTGCAGCATAGCTGATCTCTCTAGAACCAGATAAAGAAGAAAAACTTTTTTGACAGGTCTTTTTTTTTCTCAACATTGTTACTTCTTTAATATAGAAATATCTAAAATACAAGCACAGCACTCTATCCTTTGAGACTCAGCAGATGTCTTTAGAATGCATAGTCTATTAAAGCTCATATTGCATGATTAATGATCTGAGGGCTGCTGATCTGAGGTGGAAGACTCAGCAGAATTTGCCCAACAGCTTTTGAAGATTTATGTACTTCACATTAGAAACCAGAACCATCAGTATAATTATTTCACAAAAGCTAAGATGCAATGTTCATAAAACCTCCTCAAAACATTAAAAAGCAACTCAACAAGCAAATATGAAGTGTTCTCAGTTTTCCTCTTGCTCTAGAGTTCTAGTTCTGTTCAATCCTTCATTTTTTTTTTTTTCGGCAGTGCAGCAGGAAATTTGCTTATTTATTTTCCAAATAACATGTTATATTTTAATCTGGTATTAAAGTTTTTTTTTAGTTAGATTAAAAATGCATAAATTTTCTACAGTATTTTCACCTTAGACAAGAACACAAGTTACTGGCATATATCATGAGCATTCCCAGTTTAAAAACCTGCATTCTGAAGAGCTGATCTGTGTGATTAAAACTTAGAACAGAACTTCACTTAGTTGAACTTACAAATAGCATTCAGAAAAATAATACACTCATTTTATATTCCTTTTCTGATCTGTAAGTAAAAAGTAGTCATTTAGAGATAAATATATGCTTCTCAGGTTAAATACCATGCTCAAAATAATATGCATAGGAGGAGACAGCAATTTTTATCCCCAGAGAATTTGGCATTTATCACAGTAATTGCTTGGATGCATGCAAGTTATGCAAAATCTTAGCAGTAAATATACTTATTACTGTACTTGAACTTAGAGTTGGCATTGTGGTTTTGGATAAAGTGGCCAACGGTAAGACAACAGATGCTCTTCCCCCCCTCTCACTCCAAGAAAAGGAAATTAAATCATAAAGAGGTTCAAAGGTTTAGAAAAAAATTAACTACTTCAATGAAATATTAATGATAAAATAAAAATATAACACATAAAAACATATCAAGTTTCCAGGATGATTCCACCAGTAGGGCCTGGGAAAGCTCCAGACTGAACTGAGTGATGAATGGAATTCCAGATCTTGATTTGGGAACAGAGATCAAGATTGAATGTCCATTTGGGAGATCTGACCTGTTCACTTCTCCCCGCAGGTGCAGCACCTCTATGGGGTAGACCCAAAGGCCAGCTGTCTCTGGTAGCCAGAGTAGCACGTGTAACCAACAGCCACTTTCACTGAACAGAAAGTTGGCTCTACTCCACCCAAAGTGGAGGACAGCTGGCCTTCAGCTCTCTAACTGAGAACACATCTGAAACTGTGACTGAATCACAGAGTCACAGAATGTCAGGGATTGGAAGGGACCTCAAGAGATCATCTAGTCCAATCCCCCCACCAGAGCAGGAACACCTAGACCAGGTCACACAGGAAGGTGTCTAGGTAGGCTTTGAATGTCTCCAGGGAAGGAGAGTCCACAAACTCTTTGGGCAGCTCGTTCCAGTATTCTGTCACCCTTGCTGTGAAAAATTTTTTTCTCATATTTCTGTGGAACTTCCTATGTTCCTACTTAGACCCATTTCCCCATGTCCTATCGTTGGAGGTCATTGGGAAGAGCCTAGCTCCATCCTCCTGACACTCACACTTTACATATTTATAAATGTTAATTAGGTCACCCCTTAGTCTCCTCTAATATGTATATTACTGAGAGGGATCGCTACAATGCCAATTGGACTGCACAGTTCCCAGCAATTTTATTCACAATGCCAGTTTCCCAGGTAAAGATTAAAATTCTACATTAATAAGTAAATAAGAGCATCCATAGGAAACATGTAGCATAGGGGAAAGATTTGTATGTCATTTTTGCTGGAGCCTACACCTTAGGGCCATTTGAGCACCCTCCCAGTTTGCTCACTAACAGGGTCTTTTAATAGATGCTCAAGTAATGCATTCAGTAAGCCCTACTAAGATTTATCTTGACAATTCTGAAGTCTTCCATGAGGCCATGACTTCCATACAGGAAGGGTTCACAGGGAAATGATTTACATGTAATAAGATACAATTGAAGAGTTCAACATGGAATAAAGGGGAAAGGAAGAAACACATATGATTATGTAATTTCCTTCATGTTACCTAAGCTAGTCCTGAATAGTGTTTAAATTGTCTCAAGTATACCTGGTACAGTACTGGCACCATATCTCTGAATACGTAAGATTATTTTTATAGAGCACCATGACACTGCATTGCCATGCGATATCCAAGATTCAAGTTCATACATATTCGACAAGTCCAAGACATAATGTGAGCTCTATTCAGCTGTCAAATCCACAAATATTTATGGACAAATCTTGTCAACTTTACTGCCTCAAGTCTTTTCCTTTTAATGGGATTTGTGGTTATGTAAGCACCCAAGTTTTAAGTGAATAGGTAATGTTGTCCTTACAAGCAAATTTGAAAGGGAATGGGAAATAGAAATACTCTGTATCCCTGAGTAGTTTGCATACCCTTTTGTTTTCCAGGAGCTATGCAGCCAGTCTAATTATCATTTAGGTATGGGGCATGCAGGTTCTCCTTCTTCCACATACCCTTCTTTGCTGGTTTGAGCAGTTGCAATAGGGTGCTTAACAAACTGTACAAGATAAACAGTGAGGTTTTGATTTCTGGTACCAGAAAGGTTGATGCTATTGGCTGCTGCTGGGGAAATAGACTTGAGTTTATGCTCTGGTCATCTACAATCTTCCTGAACAGAGCATGCACTTTTATATGCACTTTCTCACAGAAATAGTGGAAAGAGTGTCATATGAACATTAACCTCTTGGAAAAAGCAATTTATGAAGTTTCCTTTACCCTCCTCTCCAGCATCTGTTCATTCCAGCCCTCTAGACTTTAAAAGCCCCTCCTAACATTTAAGGTCATACTGTCATCCAGATTGTTGAAATGATTCAAGTTTGAGGAAAAAAAGCAAAAAAACCCACATGTATATACACACCTAATTCAGGGGAAAAATAAATTAGGAAACAAATTGCAGCTTGGTTTCTTTTTTTTTCAGTTCCGATAATTTAAGGGAATTTGTTTGCACTTCATCACCACAGACAAATAAAGGAATGGTGAACTATGATGCAGAATCTGACACAAACAGCCAGCTTAATCTTGCAGCTGGGAATAGGTCTATTTAATCACACCTTACATTTATGTCAGGCAATAGGCCTTGGAGATATATATGCTTGCATGTGGGTCCAGTGATTTGTGGGCCTTTGGACTTGCTTTCGTCAGGGCTCCCAAGGAGGCAGAGGAAATTCTTACAGTGACACTTTTGACACTTAGGATAACATCAGTAGAATATATCTGGCTTTTCAAATTACCAGTGTCAAAATCATGAATGGAAAATCTGAAGACAGCCCTGGATGAAAGTGAAAGTTATGATGCCCTGACATATGGACTATTCATATCTGTGTGATTCATATGTGTGTATTCATAATAGATTACATAGGCAAAATAAAATATCTTTTGGAGTTCTGATCAGCTAGAGTCATAGAAAGAGTCATAGAAAGAAAAATATTATTTTGCCAGAACTGTCAAACTTTTCAAACTGTCAGGTACATCAAACATCATGTTAGCTTTGTTCATGGATGTCTTGCATGTCTGATTTTAACTCCTTAATTTTTACTTCTGTCTCAAATCTGCCTGACCATAATGTCTAAATCAGATCCAGGCTTGCACAGATGTACCAGGATAAAAACAGTCAATCCAAGTAACTTCAATGGCCAAGACTGTAGCCTGTAAGTATCTAGCTGTGAGGCCTTACGTTGAGGACATACCACACAGTTCTTCTGAACTCTAAACCATCATAATCTGGGTACATTGGAAAACCACCTCTTACTTTTTCTCCTAAGGCACATACTCCTAAGGGCATTTTTCAGAAATGGGATAACAGATCATTCTGGACACTCTGGACAGTGAAATCCTGCTCAGCCACCCGAAGAGACTGCCTCTTTTTGCCAAGTTCCAGCTTTTTGGACACTTGTCAACAGCTCAGGACATACATAAGCACATATGGTGAGTGTTAGAGGAGGTTTTCTTAACCCAGGCACTCTTTAAGCTAAATAGCACTTGTGGAGGAGTTGTAGGGAGGGCATGATTGATCACCTGCATGCTTTCCTTGCCCTACTTCTCTCTTCACCACAGGATGTGCTTAAGATCAGCTGCCCTCAAGTCTGACTTTGGCTGAGAGCCTCTCCCCCGCTGTTGTTTTCTTCCTCTCAGTCAAATAGGAATCCCTCGGCATAGAAAACCACGTTCTTGCCTTGTTCTGCTGGGAGAGTTCCCACTCTCTGCTCTCTCCTTTGTGTGGAGGAGCCTGGGGAAAATAATTTTTCCACTAGGCACCCCCATCAACATCCTGTTTCTGATCAGCTAGAGCACAGTACTCCTGAGCTGACAACATGTGGCTGGTTCAGTCAGGGTAGGCAACACTTGCATCATTTGCTACATACAAATTACAGCACAAATTATAACTGCAACAACTAGAAGTCTCAGCAGCAAATAGGCTGCCAGGGCTCTCAGCAGGCTGGGTGTACATATGCCTGAGTGTATCATGATAGGGGTCTGCAGATTAAATTAGGAAAATACGCATTTCACCAAGAAGAGAGAAAGCAAGACAATAATTTGGCAAATTCTCATCCTCAGCAACCTCCTTGCAGCATGCCAATTAGGCTCTGAATATCCTATGAAATAATTAAATATCTCTAGTATCTAGTATCTAGTAATCTTATGTTACAATATGGTAGCATGTTTGTTTATTTAAGCTCTATCAGTCATCTTGCTAGGAATTAATCATAACAAAGCATGAACTTTTGTCTCTAGTAAATATGATGGTAATTTAACTCCATGATTGCAAAAAACATAAATAAAATAAGAAGAAATAGGTAGGAAATTATTTTCTCTATAGTACTGAATTGAGTTTTTCAATTGAATACTGATAAATAATTCAATATTGGTATCTGTGCTGTCTGGAATAGCTCTAGGAGCGAGACAGTAAGAGGCACTGGTGTCACACCTCTGAGAGGAGGAAGGCAAGGTTTTGTCAAAGACCTTTGTCACCTCAAATACTTACCTAGACACAAATAAAGATATACAAGTGGGTCCTTTCAATCCTTACCCTCCCTTTCTCCAAGAAAGTCTTCACAAACACAGATTTTGTTCTTAAGAGAACTGTATCCAGCCTTTTTAAAGACATTTGTATAATCAAGTGCTGCACATTTAATGCTCTACAATTATTTAAGTTTATGAAATTGTCTGTTTATTTCATTGTCTCTGAAGTTATTTTTTAAATATCTGCCCAAGCTGTCTTCACAAGTATTACTTCCTTTTCTACATATTTACCCAGGACAACTATGGTCAAGATGTGCTCTGCATAGACTTCAATTTTTAAGAGTACTCTTCCCATATCCACAGTCTTTTGTGTTTGATAACTGCTCCATGTGAAGTAGCTTCAGGGATGACTTCAGGAACTATTATTTCTATTAGAGCACACTAGACACATCTACTAAGCTAGCTGCAGCAACAAAAAAAGACAACACATTTGTCAGGCAGTTTGTGGATCCCTGTAGGCTGACGGGATCCTCCCTTGGCTGCTAAGGGTGGTGTCAGGCCAGCTTTGTGGCATGGGAAGGATATAGAATGATCTAATTCTCCAGAGGTCCTGGCCCAATGTGTACAGCAGAAAAGTAGGTCAGAAAGGAAATCTCACTACTGCAAACACCGCAGTGGCAGCAGTCCATTGTAGCAGGCGCACCATTTATGTAAGACAGTGGCTGGGGCCACTTCCCTATGAGTTTCACAACCAGCAGATGCCTGGTGCTAAAAATGCCTTCCAGCTTAGAAATACAGAAAAACTAAGATATCACCAATACTGTGATTCCATGTTTGTGCTAATATGAACACTTGAAGAGTGTTCATATTGAAGAGCTCATAGCAAGCCTTTTCTGTCCCTCAGTCATGAGGGATGCTCTGGAACAGAGATGGTATCATTGAAGGCATGACCAAAAATTCAGTTAGTAGTTGTTCTTCTGGCTTCCTGCTCATCAGCTCTATTCCCAGTCATTCCAGGACATTTACATGCCATCCCATGAGACTAACAACACCTTGAAAGGATGTAATCTTATCCTTGGATCTCTCTGAAAGAGATGTGACCAATGAAAAGGAGGGATCAGCAGTCTTCCCAGCCCTTAAAGGAAGGATATAACAATAGTGTAACTAGAGGAACTCATATGTTCCCTTACTTTCAGCAATCAAAGGCTAAGGAAAAGGGCAGAGAGATACATAAAGCATTAGGTATGTCACACACAGTCACACTCAGTTGATACACTGGGATTTAATTGAGACTGAAGCTATGACAAAATACGTCAATGTGGCTTAACATCACCTTAATTTACCTCCACCATCTTCATCTTTGCATCATGGTGTTGGGAAAAAAGAGCTGGAAAATTCTTTATGCTTACATATATGCTACTTCTCAATTTCCACTGATTAAATCAACACATTGCACATTGGATTTAGACACGTTGCTTCTATAAGGAAACCAAAATCTAAAATGGACACTTGTCTTCTCTGTAAAGTGAATGTTCACTCATCATTAATTCTGCCACTGGCCTTGCTGACCGTGCTCTTTTTCTGTCCTTACTTCTGATATGCTCCAGTTACCAGAGCCAACACCCGAGCTGATGCCCAAAGGCAGCAGCACATGCTTGGCAGTGACAGTACTCACAGGCTAAAATGTATTTTGCAGGAACAGGAACTTCAGCAAATTGGTAAGTCACCAGTTTACTGGAAATCCTTCACTTAGATTTAACAGCCTGCCTGAAAAGGGCTGATCAAACACAAAAAGGTCTCTTTCTCTAGAAAACAGAGCAGGTAAAACAACATGGGGCTATATATGTGCCATAAGAAACCCTCTAGTGGATCATGTGCAAGTTTGTTTGGACACAAAGGAAGAAGAACATTTCATTCTGAATACTTTGGGTTGCGCATAAACTTACACTGGGCCAGGAACAACAGCAAAGTAGAAAAATCATCCATAGCCTCCAGCCCCAGGGCTGCCTATTCACTATGTCCAGAAACTGCCAAGCAGAACCCCCCTATGCCTGTCCTTTAACATTTATCCCTCTGCTGACTGTAAATGACTGAGCAGACAGGTGTAAATTCTAACAGTAAGATTTTAATACCACTCATTTATCACACCAAATCATTAAAGGTGATACCTCTAAACACACCAGCCATGGGATTACTGAGACAATTCCATGGTCATGTACTGGTGTTCACACATCCCCTACCATACCAGTAAAAAGTAACTTCATTTCTTTAAATATTTTTTTCCATATTTCATTATTTGAAAAGTAAAGACTATGGCCCCACATAGCATTGAAAGAATGACCTAAATAGGCTTTTAGAAATGCTGTGTTCTGTAAAGAATTAAAATAAACATTATAATATTTTCATTCATGCAAGCATTAGATGAATGACAGAAATAGTTTTAAGTGATAAACAAAATAGGCCTAAAGAAGACACTGAGGCAACAGAGACAGGGCAGAGAGGAGCAGCAAGAATCAGGAAGAAACTAGAAATGGGCATCCTTGCCGAAATGTACAGTGTCAGACAGTAAGCCATGTGATCAATTGAGTAATTTTAGTGTAATTTTGCACAGTTTCATCAGAGTATTAGAAAATCAGTGATCCCTTTTCAATGGAAAAGATCAACAGAATCTGAGATGATCTGAGTTGGTAAAATCAATATAGAGGCAGGGGAGCACAAAATACCCCTGTTAGAGCTGGCACACAGACCTCTGCTCTCTAAGTTCTAAAATTTCTCTAACATTGATCAGAAAAGGAGTATCTGTGTCAGTTTCTGTGTGAAAGCAGCTCCTCTTGTGCCGACTGCACCACAGTGCATGCAGTGTAGTCACTCCACCGCACCGCAGAAGGTGGTCGTCGAGGGTCTCCATAAGGGCAGCTGTTTCCTTTCTGTTCCTTTTCATTCCAGATCTCCAGAAAAGGAAATTAAAGTTGTATCTCACCTCTCTGAGCACCCAGTTTCTCGATTTGGTATAGCATAGAGATGGATGGTGAGTTTCCTGTCACAAAGGGTATCTTGATAATCAAAGTCAGTGAACAAATATTCACGTTAATAGACTTTAAAGTATTTGAAGTCAGGTAAGAGCTCTCAAAAGGGTTCTGTTTATACATTTCAGAAGAAATACCAGAGAAGTGTAATTACAGGCTCAATTTCTGCTCCCCTCTCCCTCCATGACACTTCACTTGTGGCACACCACAAAACACATTTCTACCTCCCATCTATAAACAATAAACCATAAAAAGCTGCAGATTTCACAAATACAGTTTTAGTGATTTTGAGGACATGGGCTCTTTGATTTAGCAAGTCCTTCTTGCAAAATGCAGACCACAGAAATTCAGCAGTTCTTAATACCAAGAATGTGGAACTCTCCTCTTTAAGGAAGTTGTTTAATTTAGATAAGTCAGAGACGGTACTCAAAATGAAAGGGATTCATTTTCCTCTCCGCTACAAATGTTACACTAGCTCAAAAGAAATTCCATTAAAGTCCACTTGAGCTGAGAGGGATTAATACAATTGTACAATATTAGAAGGAGAGCAGAGTCTAGGAAAGAACTCTCTGGGCAAGTTTTATTTGTCAGTTCCCTTCATCAACTGTGTTACTAGTCTTCTTATGTAGCAGATACAATCAGATTTTACTTAACTGGGCATGGAAAGGATGCTTCCCTGTACTACAGTGTTCTGCACTAAAATAAAATAAATTCATACACACCCAGTTACCACAGATCAGCTGATGCATTGTGACTCCATTGTGGATTTAAGTACCCTGTTAGGCTCTTGTTCTTTTTTTTCCTATCGCCATTGTTATGTACCATAGCAAAAAATTACACTGAAATCTGTTCTTTTTTTTAGAACAGATCTGTGTTTGATAGAAATTTTCTTCAAGATACTCTGAAAATATCTTTATGTTTTTACCTTTCAGCTAACAAAGCTGTATTAGAGAGAAAGAGCTACAAAAATGTCTTACATAATGTCTTGCTTTTGTTCCAAGTAAAGTTTATATAAAAGTGCACTTTATCTGCTCTGTATTTGAGGAAAGTTGCCAATGAAAAATCAAGTGATATTCTGGGAACAGTATTTCATTAAGAGAGAAGCTTCTGCAGTGACACAACCAGGTAAGGTACATTCTGATGGAAAATATAGTTGTATTGTTTTATAAAATCTAAGATCCTCTGCAATCAAGATTTCCAGGAAGAGGTCATTCTCCTAGATTACTAACATCTATTATAATCTTCACTTGAAAACTTTTAATAAATCAACTTACTTGCTGAACTGTGGGTGACAAATCTACAGACAGCAGAGGCAGAACAAACTAGGGAATAACTAGAAGTTTCATTTGTGTCAACATACTTTTAGTCTGTTTTTTCCTCACAAAAATTAGTTAGCATGCTACTAAATGTAGCTATTAGCATAGAGTGATCCTCTCATTACAGCATTGGAGGGCACCATAATGATGAATTTTGTACTCTCTAATGCCTTTGAAGCTGAGATAAATGGGTCGTCTGTGGTCATATAAGAGGCAGTGGTTGAACTGGGAACAAAAGGCAGATTTTTTCGGTGTCTAGACCTCTGCTTTATCTCTGCAATAAACCTTGGTAGTAAGATGAGACAAGGAAAAAGCTGTTAAGAGGACAGTTGGATATTTTCAGGGAGAGAAACTCAAAAGAACAGAGAAAATAATTTATCTATATGAGATGCTTTTAAGGCCAGTCAGAGTGCATTTCATTAAGATACCCATTTTTCTCTGCTCTAGAGAGCAAACAGGTAAGATTACAAAATGTTTTAATTCTTAGTATGGTTTTTGAAGATGGTAAGTCTTCTTTGTACACTTATGAACCGTTTTTCAAACTACGGAGAAGGCAGCATTAACTTTAAAGAAAGATGCGAATCTGATAACTAAGCTTTTATTCTGCATTCCATTTGAGTACACCAGAGCTGAGAAAGGTATATTATTATCTTATTTCTTTCTTTTCTTTTTGTTTATTAAGATATCATTGCAATGTATATATTCAGTGTTAACCCAGATCTGCATGTCCACAAAAGTATCACTTTCTCTGTCAAGCTCAGTGTAGAAGTGTATCATGAAGTAAACTGGTTTCCGTTTCAAAAACTTTCAGACTTGCAAATAATTAAGTACTTACTTGCTTTTTTTTTATCTGTTTTTTTTTCCTTCTGAAAAAAAACATGAAAATTAATACAAGAAAGTTATTTATCCTAATCTTTTTTTCACTATACAGCCAGAAAAACTTACATCAGTCAGAAAGCATAAGCACGCTTCAATTTAGTTCTTTACAACACTTGGTAATTGCTCAACATCTTGACTGCTTTAAATAAATATTGTCACTTGGATTGTTTTCTCTCTTCATCCATCTTTTCATCACCAGAAACAATCGAGACTAATTATTGAGCCAGACTCCTCTATTGTCTATCTCTACTTCAATGCTAATTACCCAGATGAGATGTTATGTAGAAATCTCACACTACATTTTGGTACCTGTTAAAATGGAGAATGACATGGCATTTCTATGGTTCTCTATTCTAAAACTATTTGAAATAGATTTTAAAAATGGAGGTAAGTCCTTTACCTTTTTTCAGTCCTGACATGTCACTTCAGGTGTCATTTTCCATAGTAAATTATTATGTCTGCTGCAGCATTTGTAGTCTTTTCAACAGTATCAGTTGAGAGTAAACATCTGAACCCCAGATATCAAACTCTGAGCTGATGGTATGCTTGAGCTCACCTCAATCATGTCAAAAGTAGAAATAAAGAACGAGGAAGCTGAAATTTTTCATACACATATCAGAGCAGCTTTTCTGAGAATTCTAGCTAAGATTCCCCTTCTTAAATATTTCATAGAAATGGGTTCTATTTCAGACTCAATAAGAATGGGATTTATGTGTTTTCCGTGTTGGTTTTTCATTGATATCTGCTTCCTTTAAGATATTCTTCATATACATTCATTTTTTACATTTTCTTATCTACAAGCCTTCTCAGGAAGCTTAATCAGTGTTATATGAATGAACCTTGTTTCTTAAGTTTTCCAAAAATGAAAATATTAATCATATTAACAGTGCACTCAAAGTTTTACAAGACAATATAATGGCCCGCAAAATTGCTTCTAGTCCAGATGTTACCTGTGAGGACCAACTGTTCCTGCAACTGGAAAAGCTGAAATAAAGAGTGCAAAAAGATACATAAATAATAGCCTAAACTCTAGTAGAGGCAAGAGCAGATTAAACTGTTTACTTTTCATCAATAGATGGCTTTTTTTCTGTCCTGATTAAAAGAACCAAAACCAGCCTTTTACTTCAGTACTTCAAAATGCCATCAAAAACATGTTATAGTGCTTCAAGAAAATACAGATATGAATGCAAATATAAATATAATTTTCAGTAGTGTTTGAAAATTATTCACCTCTTATGTAAAGATAACAACAGTTAATGAAAATTTGCAGTATTGTGGTGCAGTAGATTATTTTATCTGTTAATTTTACTTCAAATTTTTGAATGCTTCCGTTTTTCAGCACTTTAAGGATGTACTCCTATGAAATAATGCTATAAAATTCAATCAGAAAAATACCTTGCAAGAAAACATTTTTTCAAGATTCAAGATGATAATGCAATACTCATGCCACTTTTTAAATATGGAAACTTTCAATGTATCTAAATAGAGCATTATTTTACTTAGACTAAATTAGAAAATTGCAAAGCCACTAACAACTTTCAGCACTTAGTAGTTTTGATGATGTGCTATGGGTTTGTTGCATTTAATTATTTTCTGTAGAAACTTAATGTTGATGCAATAGACCTGTCAGGAACCTGTCAGGTGTCAAAAAAAAAAGATTTTGAAAATTTCTTTCTGGAGAAACCATAATATGTGAAAAAAAAATTTTTATTTGCTTTGAGTCTTGATTGAAATTGCTTTAGTTATGCAAGAACTAATAAACAATACTGGCATGATGTTTAGCAATCTTGGAATTTATCACTTCTACTGTTCTGTTAAAGCTTTTCTGTCAGACACTGCTTGCCTCTAATGTTCCAGTCTGGTGCTGCTTAAATCACTTTCGCGAGGTGATTCTGTATAAAAATCTATCCTTATTAATAGTAAAGAAACTTCCAACTGTATAACAAATTAAAAACAATCCCTTTTCAATGTCTATGAAAACTGTTAGAAAAGATAGGGATTTCTGAAGTTTTGTGGAAATAGGGTGTGGAAATCATAAATAAAACCTTTTAAACCGGGAACAGTAGCAGTGCATGCCTCGAAACAATATAAACACCATGCAATCTCAACTCAAGTGCCTGAGCTTTTCTACTCTTCTGCTGTCTGTCCATTCCATAAACTCCATGTGGTGAAATGGAGGGCAGAGTGAAAAGTGTGGATGTCCAAGAAAGCAGTTTGAGGATACTGAGGCACATTTTCAGTGCAATTTATTGCAAGTTGAAAGCAATGTCATGAAAGCACATAAGAAAAAATGAATGAATCTCAATTTGCTGAGCTGCCCACAGTTATCTGCATCTGCTCAGTCTCACTTAGTTCGCTGTAC
This sequence comes from Turnix velox, assembly GCA_013400935.1. Classification (NCBI taxonomy): domain Eukaryota; kingdom Metazoa; phylum Chordata; class Aves; order Charadriiformes; family Turnicidae; genus Turnix; species Turnix velox. The sequence goes on along the minus strand of VZTY01010428.1, from coordinate 38,032 downwards.
CAATGTTATCAGTCTTCCCCACAATTACAATCATAAGAACTGACACTGTGATATCTGAACCACCTAGAAAATATTCATGGGCATTGCATATCTTGGTCTCACTTGAAAATGCACACCTATATTAACCATTGTAAAAATATCTGTGTCACTATGAAAAGGGAAGCAAGGCCTGTTTCCTTTCCCTGTAGCTGTAACTGCTTCAAAATCTCACTCTGTTTGGACAGTGGTGATGGTGAAAGTCCTCATCAACCTTATCAATAATATTGAGGTCACAAAAAGCACTTGCATAAGAACTGGCTAGGAAGTGTTATTCTGAGAGGAATTTGTAACCAATTTAAAGTTTTTAAACAAGGTACCATGTATGACTGAAGGCATTGCTTCAAAAGGATGCAAATAAAAAGTGAAGTTTTATCTCTGATTTCCAGAATCTTCAATAACTTTTTGCCTCATGTTAAATAGGTGTTGTTATTAATTTCCTAAATTGGATATAGAAGAGATGGAACACATGATGGTTCTTTTATGAACAGAAATCAACTGCCAACTCCAGCCTTTGTAGATTTTACTTTAATTGAATCATATTCACGTTTCATGACAATTACAATTACTTTACGAGGTGCAAGATCAACTTTTCCACAGAACATAAGATAAATTCTGTTTATATAGGACTAGAACAAAAAGGTGGGGGTTTGCAAGGCTTCAGCTGTGTCAGAACTCATTCCTATTTTACCAGTTTACAATGACATTGTAGACACATTTGACACTTGAGCAAAACAATCAAAACCTAATTCAAAATCTCACAGTATTTTATAATTAATAAGAGATTATTGAGAAATTTTATTGAATATACTTTAAATGTTTTCAATCAGAAATTTTAGGTTATTAGCCTTCACAGAGAACTAAGGACACCTTTAATTTCAGCAGGTAATTCTCTAAGATGTCAGTGACTGAAGTCATATGCTTCAGTCGTTTGAGCATATGCAAAAACTTCATAGGCTGGAGCATATGAGGAAGAGAAAGAATGTGCTAGAAATGCAAAACTTGTTCACTAAGTAAAGGACAGAAATAAGAATGCTTTCATCACCACTGTAAGAAAAATTATCTGTGCAAGGACCTTTGCTTACTTTGCAGTTATTACTGAAACAGAGTCCATGATATTTACAATAGCTCTTAAAATGATGATGAAGAACACACTTCTAAGGACAGCAATAAAAATTACTTTTCTACAGCTTTTTATGTAGTCTATTGCAATCTGCAAATTAAGTCAGGTCCTTATTCTTCATAAGGAACTATTTCTCATATATATCAAAATATATAAGCTTTGGTTAAAAAATATATAAGTTTTGGTTAAAAAAGAAAGGAGGGATTTTTAGAGGGGAAGTACTGCATGACAATGGAAATTATGTCACATTTGAAATCAGTCTCAATGCAATTTGGAAAAAAATACCATTTCCACCTGGGGCAAAATGCTACTAAAACACAATTTATACCTGAAACTCATTTATAAAAAGAGACCAGGAAAAGCACCAAATTTCCTCAGAAGGTAAATTGCTGTTGAGCTATAAAGACCCTTCTTTAAAATGGAACATTTTGTAAATTTACTTGTCATGATTTTCACTTTTCCCTTTCCTAACTTCAGTGTAGAGCCTTTTTTCAAGAGATAATGGGAAGGCAAAGCCCAGCCCAGGGATTTTGTATTATGCAGCTCACCACACTACAGACATCACAGCCTTTTTGCCTCAATTGTCCTTCTCCCAGGGCTGGCAGCAGAAGCCAAAGCAGTGCAGGCTGACATGCCTACCCAGGAAAATGGGGCAAATACACTGTGAATCTCTCCCCAGTGACCCTCAGCTAGAGTATCTTTTATAGATGAAAGGGGCCTTCCTTGCCCATAAATCTGTTGTGAAATAGACCTTTTTAAAGAGCCATGTAAGTATCGAATCAAGCATTGCCTTAGGGATTTGCACCACCAGCAAACACTAATAATGTCTCACATAGACTCTCTAGTTATTACCCTTCCTCCAAACAGTATTGCTCTGTCTTGCCTTCCTCTCTTCTTCTCCTGCTCCCCAGGACTCCTCATGAGGAGTATTTTGCTGAAATAGTGACAGTTTTATCTCTGTGTGGGCAGATTAAGATATGTAGGAAGACATCAGCTGTTGAGTCTGGCTGGTAAGTGTTAATACATGACTTACCAGATTACATGACAGTATTACCATGTGCGCTCCAATGGTGCTATGCTAGGGCATCTAGAATGAGACTTTCTGCCTACTCATTTGTAAATGGTGACTAACAGTGATTTCCTTTCTCCTTTTAACTGCACGAAAAGTTACCAGATACCTACACTGAGGACATATATATAAAATAGAAAACACCAATGGGTTCCTTTAAATAAATTGTGCTTCAGCTGCACAGAGAATAAATACAGAGATGAGGCCGAACCCTCAGTACACTCAATAGATGTGGTGCCTTCTCTTTGTTGCATGTCAAGCATAAAATAGCAAGCCCCTCTGGAACTGGTACACCAGCTTCAGGTGCATATCTGGAAGTAGAAGTAGGTAACCTGGTGATCAAGCTGGTGAGTGTAACAGCTTTGCACCAGCATCACAACTCTACAGAGAAGAAATTGCCTGTGAACTTATATGGGGAGAGAAGATGAATCATGGCGCCATGCCACTTAGGAGCTCAAAGGGAAATAAAGTCCTCTTTAGTCTGTAGACTATACTACTTCCAGTGCAGGTAGCTTGCAATTTGTACCAGAGATATATGAACCAACAGTACACTTTACTTGAAAAAACAGATTTGAAGAGGGGCCAAGGACTAAGGAAATTCTCTTCTGGCTGCAGCTACTATAGTTTCACTACCTAATCTAACCAGCATGTACACTATCAAGATAGCAGGGCTATGTGGACCCTAACTGGTGAAGCACTTTGAGCAGGTGGAGTGATGGAATGTTGTGCAGGTAAACAGCAGAACTCTTTCTCTATGAGGGGCAAAGGGAGAAGGAAAGACAATGAAAATATTGATGAGACACTTTATTTCATGGAAAGCATGTGTCAAAGTCACTGGACTTCTGATTTGGAGCTGTGCACATTGATCCTATTTAAACACATGACATTTTTACTATTGCTGTCAGTCTCTTTCCTATTGTTTTACAATTAGTTCATCTTCTTGTCTTAATTAAACTGTAAGCTGCATAGGGCACCGTCCTGACTACTCCTATTTATACAATGTTTGGCACATGAACTTTGAGGCATTGCCTAATGTGGAGAGACAAATAAGAAACATAAGACAGCAAACTACTTTCAAGTGAGTTCTAATTTAATAGCCTGTTCTTACAGCATACATAAACTTTGGGTATTCAGGCCTGAAAAAGTAAAAGCAGAGAAACTAGTGGAAAAACAATCAATGGAGATAAAACATAGCAATGTAAACACATGCCCAGGGAAACTGAAATATGAGCAGGCAAGAGAACACATATTAGAGTGCCCATCCCTGGATGGCAGAACAATGTGCTTAGGTATCTTATATAAGGAAGTCAAGTACTCGCTACAACCTAGAATATAGCAAAAATAAGCAGATCAGAGTCCCTAAAACTCTGATAGCCCAGACTCTCACAGAGAGCACATTATCCTAGAGTTTAAGAAGCAATACCTGCTCTTCAGAGCATTTTGAATCTTCAATGAGGATATGAGAACTAGATCACACATACATCTTCACCTTCCAGAGGAGATCAAGATCAACCCATGTAGTTTCCTCTGTTCTTGATAGGCTTTTTTATCAATAGTGTCATCCCACTGTAATCTCATCTGCCCTCAAGTTGTGCTAATAAGAAGGTATCCTGTAGCATAAAACCATGCTTCCATATAATTTTCCTTGACAGGTTTTATTGAACTGTTTAGCTGTTTTCTAAATTTATGTCACGGTGAAACAGATGATAAAACCTTTCTCTAGCTGAGCATTAACTGCAGATAAGGCTCTAATTTACTCCTCTTGAATTATCACCTGGAAGCGTTTTTTTTACCTCAGGTTATACAAATCTTAGTTCCACTCCAGCCACATCCATATTATGCTCTGCAGACTTGACATCTGCACCATTCGTAATTTTATCTTTTTGCTGCTCTTGTAATAATAGCATATGAGAATAACTGGAGAAAATGGTGATCTCAGCAACTTCACATGAAAAACCAAAAGGTAAATAATACCTCTTGCTTTGGAAAGAAAAGGGAAAGTTCGGGCCCAAACAGGCTATTGACATTGAGGGCTAAAGACATTATGGAATATTTTTTTCCCTAAAATTAAGGTATTTCATCTAAAGAAAGAGAACAACTTAAAAATAAAATTAAAAAATAAAAAATCAAAGACAAAAAGGGAAAAAAAGGAATGCTTCAAAACTCAGCACCTGCAAGTCTCAACACGGGCTGTGAATATTTTATATGTCGTAACTTTTTGATTTGTTTTGGAACACATTACTACCATTTCTGCTGTAGTGACCTCATCACTTAGCATTAGCAACTGCTGCTGTGCTGACCAACAAACAGCATAGGGGTTGCAGGGTGAATCTAAGCATTTGACTAGGAGAGTAGAGAAAGATTACATGCTCCAGAAAAGCTTTTTCCTGGACCAGGGATGGATAGTTACGGCAAACAGATGGAGGGAATGAAATCCAAAACACAGTGTGTGACCTATCTCAGATATAGTCTTCTTCTTGTCTTTCATTTTGGCAAAGCTTGAGTATCTCTGATGCCAACAGAATGTTCCTGAGGTGCAAATCTTGTCAGTAGTCTCCAAGCTGCAATCCTCCCCCTATTAGGACTTCATGGCCGACATAGTCCAGCAGTAAATACTGACTTGAGAGAAACTTATGTAAAAAGTAACATAATAGGAAAACAAAACAAGCCTATTATTCCTGGTTCAAGAGGACCCATTTTTGCCTTCCAGCTATCTGGCAGACTTGGCCAGACCAAGTGGTTGTCTCAAGGCTCTTAAAATCCACAGACCAGGAAGTAAATGAACTTTGAATAGGCTGCGCCCCACTGTTAATCTTCCTAAATCAAAGGGTGGAAACAGGACTCTATTTCTCTGTTTGACAACAGTGAAACAACATCCTAAATGACAAATGGAAGGACTTGGAGCCCTACAGAGATTTGCTAACAGAGGTATGAGTCAGAAAGGCTACTGTCACAGCAGCTGGTATCTGAAGGACCCAGTCCTGTGCTAATGAGAAGCCCTTGGTTATTTAATTTCTGTTGTCTAGAAAGGGATCATTACCCTCTAATGGATGCTAAAAAGGAAAAAAAATAACGTTAGAAAGAAAACAGAAGAAAGGAAAAGAAAACAACAAAATATTATCCTGAAGTCATCCTGTGTGGCCCATCTTCTTTTGTGTGAGTCAGTAAGAGGAACTATCAGACTGAAAAATCTCATTGATATTAATAGTCTTGAAGAGAGTACCATAAAACATTCACAGTGAAGACATTTGAAATTTACAGTCTTGGAGTGTGCCAGAAATTACCTCCCTTCTTAATCTGCCTTCTCTGCTCCCCATGCAAATATCTCCCAACCTGCTTCAGCAAAAGCGAACTGGGCTGCCTTTAACTGCCTGAGAATCATCTGTTTGCCAGCCCACACCATTTTGAATGAAGTGGCTTCAGGTATGATTGCATTATCAGCTATGCCAGAAGACCAGAAAGAACTGTAACCTTTAAGAAGTGATAACAAACAGTTTCAGATGGAAACCTTTTCAGTGTGGATGTGTACTGACTCACAGCACATGTGACTGCAACCACAACCAACAACTTGTTCCTTTCCAACCCCCTGTTCCTGCACAGTTATTTTGCTCTTGTTTTTGGCTGTTTCTACCTGCTTTGGACCTGCATGCTTATCTGCCTTGAACATATAACAGGAGCATGATTTTTTTATTGTTGTCTTTTCTCTGAAAGTAGCACTCATCTCAAAATATATCAAATCTTGTCTTTCTGTAGTATTTACAGATTTCTGTCATCTCCAGCCAGACTCCTCCTCGCCTGGGGGACTGTGGCTAAAGTTTCAGTCTTGTCTCTCTGGCTTAGTTCCAGTTTTGTCCAGTGTTTGTCTACTGTCAAGTGTATTTTCAGCCTCTGAAACAGCAAGCAAATCCTCCCTCTCCTTGCATACTATACAATAACAGTGCAACTGCACTGAAAACAAATATCTTTCTGGGCTGCCATGATGGGCTGCACCACGTATAACACCAGAGCCTGCATGGAGATAACCTCAGGGATTTTCTGGATTTTCCAGGAGGAGGAGGCAAGTCCTGCTGGACTCCCCCAGCCTCTTCCACAACAGTTTCTTGTTGAAACAAGGTTATTTAAGGCACCCATTTCTGAAACACCAAATAGCTTGGCTTTCTCCTGCTCCTCTGTTCAGGAGCCTTGGGTTAGGCACAGGTGCTTTTTGTTTATTTCAGATTACTCCCTGGGACTTCTGTGGGGTCAGGATTAGGGTGGTGATTGAAAATGGAGTAGTCTCACTCATTCTCAGAGACTTGGAAACTAAGGGCCTCCTAAATCCTCCTTCAGTCTCTGTGTATTGCTATAAGTCTTTCAGTGCTGGGGTTTGTTTCTGGCTATGCCTTTTTATATTGTGAGAACAACGAGATTCAGATGTGGGGGAAGGCCTGCAGGGACTACTGTAATACAAATTATGAATTAGTATTACACGCTGCGTGGAGTGTGAAAACTATAGTATAAAATCCTAACAGCTGCTCTATTGCAAACACAGAGAAGTGTGCACCTGAAGTAAAATTGTCTCTCAACACAAACTGCTGCGTGATGTGAGCCAAGTCACTGTCTTGAGTGAGCATGGAGAGTTGCCTTTCCCACATAGCTCCCTTGGGCGACAAAAGAATCTGATGCCAGGATTTTTGCTAGCTTGGCATTACACAAAAGGCCTGTGGGGTGGGTACAATGGAATGTAGGCTGGGCAGGGAGGCAGGACGAAGCAGCATGAGTCTCCAGCAAACAATAGCAACAGCAGGATCAAAACAGCAGGCAGAAAGTATATGCACAATTACCAAAATAAAATATCTGGAGCTACAAGGGCATTACATCTTCAGTTGTGTCCCCAAGCAGAATTCCACTGTTGTTAATGTACCCACTACTGAATTGAGCATGTATTTCACGCAGTGCAATGCATATTATTCGAAAAGGAAGGTGAAAAGCAGAGGGATTAACCTAAAGCAATAAATTCCAGTAATTTCCTCCAGGTTAACAGGGCATTAAACTAGCCAGTATCCAGAATCTGTCATATAACGGAGGCCTAAGCATTAGTGCACAGAAGTAATATGGTAGAAATACAAGATGGTAGGCAGCAACAGAATCTGGTACAGAGGAAGGTAGGGAAATATTCACCATCACATTTGAATCATAAGTGTTCAAATGAGAAACACTAGTGAAAAGTGCTATCTAAATTGAATGCAAACTTGCAACTTAATCCTCTCAGGAGGAAGAGGAGTTGGAGATAGAATTGGTTTCTGCTCTCTGTCTTGGTTGAATAGGACATAAAACCAGTGAGATAGATGGAAAACAATTAATTTGTTTGGGGAAACTTTCATGAGGAAAAAATCATATTGAAGAATCCATATAAAAATATGAACATCTCCATTTCTTAGTATTTATGAGAAAAGCGTTTTCAGTTTCAGAGTTTCTGAATGGTACCTGCTGTTTTCGTGGTCTGATTTTTTCCCAATTTTTTGAAACTGGTATTCAGAAGAGAGGGATAGAGAAGGATCTAAATTAAAATATTGCAATCTAAAATAGGATATTTAGTTTGCAAAACTGTAAATAATTTTTTTTTTATAAGAACTGATTATAGAAACACTGAAGGGGAGAGCCTCACCTATAATCTTGAACATAAGCAGTGAATCAAAATTATTTTCACATGTTTTTCAAAATTTGTTTTAAAACATTTTATCAGTCCTGGCAATCCAGGGCAGTAGCATATAGAACTGTCTGCCTCCTCAGTGATTTAGGCTGTGCTGTCATTCAACCATACAAAACAAGAAGACAAAAAAAAGGACTGAGAAATATGGTCTCATTTTAGCCAGAATAATTTGCTAAAATCCTTTTTTATAGTGTGACTTTTTGGATCAGTGTTTTGTGCTGCTGATAGAAAGAAAAAATTTTATTCAGTTGATGCAACTTTCCATAGTTGGCACAGCTTTTAGAGCTCAGCCTCTCCTTGCTGCTTTCTCAGGTAATTTTTTTGCATGTGGTGCATATGCTTCTGAAGTTAGAAAATAGCTAAAACCAAAACCTGAACAAATGGAGCCTGTCCATACTGAGTAGATGACCAGCAATTAGTCCTGAAGTGCTACATGGAAGTATGAATAGAGAGTTTAATGGTATTTAATTTCAGGGAGGCCATGCAAATCAAAAGGCCTTCAGTATATATGAAAAATAACATGTGCTGCTACTTAAAAACATTTCCCCACTCCTCACAGTAGAGCAGTTCAGGTCTGCCAGCATGGTACTTCCCAGCTTAACAAGCGATAGACATAGAATAGCTTTCAGTTGAGTCACAGAAGAAAATTGTCCAGACGAAGGACAGAATGTGCCATACATTTCAGAAACAGCTGCCTGGTTTGATTTTAGTTTTAGATAGCTAGAGAGGAGATTCCAAACCCTACTCATGTCACTGTTAAGCAAAATTCCCTGGATGGAAATGGAAAGCTGGTTTTAAATTTTTTTGCAAATCCTACCTTTATGATTCCTGTATGTGAGCCTCTTACTGTAGCTGTAGAGTTAAAGACCCTTAATCAAATCATCTATGACTTCTGACAATTCTACCTGCCTTGCAGAGATGAAATACCTGTATATGTAACATTATGGAAGGTCCTGACATGACTCAGATGGTGGATCTGGCTTGCAGAATGCAAAAAAGAGACAGTGCATCAATGTGTATTCATTTGTGTTTGAAGATTTGGCTTTCATCTGAAACTATCTTTCAGCAGGGTCTGATACAAAAGCAAACATGACAGATTTAGCAGCAGCTTGGTGCAATGTGCTGTTGCTGAAACATGACAGCCTGCCAGAAATACTCTTTTCTATAAGCTTAGAAGGCAGAATAGTAAAGTAACAGTTGCTGGTAAAAACTATTAAGCAAGTCCTTAAGGTGTAGTTGGCACTTACTTCCCAAAATGGCATACAAAGCTCATTTTATCAAATATTGTTTCAAGTGCTTAAGTGCCTAGTGGCAAAAGAAAGGTTAATAAAATAAAAATAAATAACCCAAGTAGCCAGGAATCTTTCTGTCTTGTGTGAGGGCTGTTTGTTTGATTTTGCTACAGTGCTTTTTTAAAAACAATAAAAGTTTTATTAACAGTTTGTGTGATTTTCCAGATGTTAGCAATTAATTCACCAAAATCTGATGAAACATTAAAACTTCTTTCTGATTAAGCGTTGGGGTCGGCAACTAAACTTGTTCCTGCAGTCTCGAATAAGAAGAGAAAAAGCTCTTACTCAAGTCTGATCGGCCATGTGACTCATCTAATCTTGACATTTTCCCAGCTGTTGGAAAGAAAAGTGAAGCAAAGGTTCATTCTTCAAGAGAGAAACTCAGCACATCATTTTGCTCGGGCAGATGGCCTGTTCTTTCGAATGATTTTTGTGCTGATGCTGTGTGCTGGGGTTTACCAGTGCTGGCCACAAACAACGGGTGAGTGGGAGGTGGGGAGAGGAGCTGCTACAGGTTACAGAGTAAACAGAGGGTAGGCAGAGGCTTGACCACTTTGCCTCTCAGCTGGAGCCAGGCTGATTGCTGAAACTATTAGAGTAGCAGCCCTGGCAGCAAGCAGTTCTTCAGCCTCCAGGCCACCATAAAACAGGAGCTCCTTTTTTCCACAAGAAGAAAAGGCCAGTGTCTCTAAAGCAAGCGCTTTACCACATGGTCCTTTTGGTGGAGAGAGAAAGCCTGACACTGTAACTCAGAAAGAAGGAGGGAGAAAAACCTGCTCTTTTCCATTGCTCCTGTACGGCCTTCTTATTCAAAGGAAACAAAATGCAGCCAGTATGAACCCAACAAACAAATATTTGTAATTGTTACAGAATTGCTTTTCAAAGTTGTCACCACTTTTCTGCTCTGCTGTGACAACAAACCAGTTTAAGGACCCCACAGCATTATGATGGTATCTTTTTCATCCCGAATGGAAAAAGTACCTTCAGAATAATGTTGGGCAGAGTGCAGCTCTCTGGCAACCCCAGCTGCCACCACAGTCTCCAGACTTTTCTGTAACACATTTATTAAAGTGCTGCTACAGATAAACACTAACTTTGATTTACCTATAAGGAAAGTGAGTCTGGAAGAGCTCGAGTACTCAGTTTAAAGATAGAAATTAACATTGCCATGATCTGTCCAGATTTATTTGTGAGCACACTGTGCCTCTTACCCTGTCAGAACAGTGTATAGACACCTTAGTGAAAAGAACAAGCAGATACATCAAGATAGTTATTATGTGCTATGATTACAACCTTCATTTAGGCATTTAGATTTGTGTGATAGCAATATTCACAACTGGGCTGACAACTAATATGTTCTACTCGATTTCTTCTTTTTTTTTTTACACACTTGCAGTGTAACTTGTAGACTTTTAGCAACAAGAAGCCATAGAATCCTTTTTCTCTATTTTCAGATCTTTAATAAAATCATAGAATGGTTAGAATTGGAAAGGACCTTACAGGTCACCTAATTCCAACCTTTCTGACATGGGCAGGGACACCTCACACTAAACCAGGTTGCTCAAAGCTCCGTCCAGCCTGGTCTTGAAGACTTAAAGGGATGGGTTAGCCACAGCCTCTCTGTATAAGCTGTTAACCAGAAAGCCTCACCAGAAATAATTTCTTCCAAATACCTAATTTACATCGACCTTCTTTCAGTTTAAAACTGCCTGTCCTATCACTACTGTCCCTGCAAAGATTCTTTCCTCTCTTTGGGTACTGGAAAGACACTATAACATCTCCCTGAAGGCTTCTCTTCTCCAGGATGAACAACTGCAGCGATCTTAGCCTGTTTTCATTGCAAATGTGGTCCAGCCCTCTGATCCTATTTGCAGCCCTGCTAGTGAATACATCTATATCCCTCTTATTTTGAAGGACACAGACATGGATAGAGCATCTCAAAAGAGCAAAGCAGAGGGTTAGGATTATTTTTCTCAGGCTTCTGGCTACATTATTTTTAATGCAGCCCAGGGTGTGACTGGATTTCTGTGATGCATGCTCACATTCTCTGCCTGGACTGTATTTGGAATTGACTTGGGACTGACTGGGTATGACCTATGCTCAGGACTTTACACTTGGCCTCATTCAACTTCATGAAGTTTGCATGGGCTCACCACTCAGGTCCAGGTCTCTCAGGATGACATCCCTTCTCTCCAGCATACTGACCATTCCACATAGCTTGGTGTCATCAGCAAAATACTGCAGATACAGTGTAAAATACATACCAAAGTAAGTGATAGGTTTTTTAAACTGAGTTTTAAAATCTTTTCTGGAAGGAAGAAATATTCTGAAATTCAGATTCTCCTTCATACTCTTCAAAGTATTGTGTTCAATAATTTTGCAGTGAAGCCAAACATAGTTTCAAGTTGAAGCAGCTTAAGCAGAGACATTTGGAGAACGATGTTTTCACCAGCATTTTGTGCAGGTTTTATTAGAAGTTATCACCCTTGTGCTGGTTGATTGCTTACTCTAACCCCTCCTCCACGTCTCTCAATTTCTTCATTCTGTCCCTCTCCAGCAAAGACTCTAAACCAAAATTTCTACTATTGTTTTGCTTGCATGTAATACTTCTCCTTGCTTTCTGTCTCATCTATTTAAAATCATAATTTCCTCAAGACAGAGGCTGTCTGGTTTTTTGTGTTTGTAAATTATGTGACATATGATACCCAAACTGAAGACGGGCCCTCAGGCACTAACAGATGAACTTTGGCACTTCTTGATGAAGTGATTAATGCATCTGCCTCACATTTCTGCCAGAGGTCACTGTCATCCTGGAGCAAAGGGAGACAAATGCTTGCTCTTCAGCCATCTCACTTCACTGCTCAGGATATTAACATGAACTGCTTACAACTATCTATATAATTTTCCATGACAGGCTATTTCTGTGCAACAATTGAGGAAAAAGTATCAAACTCTTTATCCATCAATTTCTTGCTAATAATTTCTTGCTCAGCTGCAGATCTCCTTGTCTCAGAGTCAAATAAATATGTCAGTATGAGAATGTTTAGCACTTCAGAAGAAGAATTTGCTCAGAATAAACTGTACAGATTCTTGGTAAACAGTTTCCAACTTTTTGCTGAGCTCATTTGAAGGGAGCAGAAGTTGCTTTATAGCTACAAGAGTGCTTGTATTGTATCCCTAGTTTCTTCCATCCCAAAGGCTGGAATAATTTTGTAAGTCACAAATGTTTAAAAGGATTTGTTCAGTGGTCTGAAAATCAATTAGATAAACTTTACACCTGTAGAGTTTGAGAGCTGGGTTTCTAATTGCCCCTATGATGTGAACAGCTCTCTCACCAAAATAAAACAAGTATCACACCCTATTTGTACTGACAAAGTAGACATAATTGTTTACATTCTCATATGATTTAACAGTTAAGTATTTCACAGCAGAACAGAAGTAGGGATTAGAAAGCTTTTTGTGGCTTCTTGGTCTCCCTTCCCTGGCTGCCACAGGCACCACAATGGCCCTTGTGCCTGGCAAACCCCACTGAACTCAGAGCTGATGGGCATGACTCTCAGCCATGCATTCAAAATGTCCCAGGGACTGGGCAAGAGAAAGGCAGCCCTGCCTACCACTGTGCTCACTTGTATGTGGTTTCCGAGGTTTCTGCCTCTGTTCTCCATGCTTAATTATCCAGCCCCAGAAATGGAGGTTCTGGTCCAAGAGTTGGAGGCTTTATCAGCTCTGGGGGCAAAAAGGATGCTCAGAGCACAAATAGGAAGAAAGGGTTGTGCCCACACATCCAGTATGCTTCCCTGATCAAAAGCTGTTGTGTTGTTGCTGCAAGCTGAAGCATGGAGAGAAACCTGGAGGGGAGTTTGGACCACCAAAGGGCCTCTTAAATTACAGAAACATATTGTGAAAAAAGGAAGTAGGGGGCAAAAAAAGAGATGATTTGGGACCCAAGCAGCCCATAAAGATAAATAACATCCTAATTTCTCATTTCCTTCTTTCTCAAAGGCATGTTAGGCATACAGAGTTGCAATGCCTACAGATGAGGTAAAAGGAAATGAGTAGGGAAGTGCCGTGGTAGTAACTAGCAAAGAAAAGGAGCTACCGGTGGAAAAACCCCTCTGTTTCTGCTCTCCTTTCTTTCTAGAGCACTGATTTCTTAGCCTTCCTATTGAGCTTTCTAAGAGTTATCCTGATCCTCTTACATGCCTGCCCTCGCTCCCTTAACAGGTAGCCACCTCACCAGGCTCTAGTCAGCTGCCAGAGTAACTGAAACTCAAAACATGCATTTGTAACCTACTCGGCCACCTTTCTCCAGCAGCACTATACGCTCTGGTCACTTTACCTGTCAATTAAAGTCTAACACAGTTCCAGATCTGCATCTTGTGCAGTCGTCTTATTCTCCTGAAGACTGAAGAGATTTATAAGTTTCACTTGGTTTTGGTGGTTAGGTCCAGCCTACAAGCTGAACAGCCCTAGATTTTGCTGCTTGTCATAGCAGGGGCTAGGCTGGCTTAAAAGTATTGATAAAGAAAACCAGTCTTAAACACTTCTTAATTTACTTTTTTTTATATAGTTCATTATATCCCTTTATAAATTATTCCCCTTGTAATTGTATAAGGGCATGGATGTGTACGTGTTTCCAGAATGATTTAAGAACATGTCTTTTATCACAGAAAATATTGAAGTTTAGGCATATCTATTCCATGCTTTTAATTTGCTTTGGGAAGAGAGGATTTCATTTAATCAACCTAGAACTTTCTGTTTGCCTAGTGTTTCTCTCTTTTCTCTTCCAGTATTTCTCAATCCACATTCCTCTGAAAGTAAAAAGGCCCCTAAGCAATGATATGTTTGAAGTTTACCTGGCAAGGATGGAACTCTTGGACTGAAATATGCATCCCCAGATAAAGTGGGAAATGAACAGTTTCATGTGTTATGAAATTTACAATTTTTACTACAGAACAGCTAGACTGCAACAATTCAAATATTGGCAGAATGCTGTTTACTAATTGCTTGCTTTTAGATACATTAAAAAAGTATGTAATGGTTTCAAAGGTGTTTTTTATTTGCTTTACATCAGTGAAATCTTCTTTAATAAAAGAACATAGAAAAACTTCCTTATTTTACTATAAAGTTAGAAAGACTTGAAAAGCAGGTTATAAGGAGCTCAGAACCAAAGGGAGACTTAAAAAGTAGAATTTTTTACTTTTTGAGAAAAAATTAGTTTTGGTAATTTCCACCATTCCTGAAATCATGTACGAAGTGTTCACTGTATCAGAAAAATAATGGATACCTCCTTTGAGAAACTTACTGTTGAACTTCAAAGGTGATAGACATATTTAAATGTGCTATAATATAAAATACACTCTGGAAAAAGAAATACTAGACTTTTTACCATTTACAGCTGACATATTGTTCATCAAACATTTTAAAAGCTGAATGCTTATTAAAAAAGTTGAACAAAACTGAAACTTACTAAAATCTTCCAAATACTTCATATTTCTTTGTAAAAGCTGGTGTAATAATATCTCTTTTGTCAGGCTCTAGGTTATCTTCCATTTACGATTTCATCATATCTCAGCAGACCCTTCCGCTTTCACTTTTTAGCTCAGGATGCTCCACTCCCTTTTATTTGAGTAGTAGGAAGTTCATGGTTCACACAGGAAAACCCCACCTTCCCAAGACAAATCAGATGTTATTGCATGACTCATTTTTCACGGATAACCTTGATAATATGACATGCACTTGATTAAAAAAAAAATCATAATAAAATCCACCTCAGAAAAAACCAAAAAAATCACAAGAGATTTACTTGACTTTGAATTTCATGTATACATTTTTTTTCCTTCAATATATGAACAGCTTCCATTTCTTACTGTTTAATAAAGAATGAAAATTTCTTTGATCTTTTTTCTCAGTCTTTACAATACAACACATATTTGAAGGCAATTTCAGTTTTTCCAGTACTTATTAGTCAATACAGCCTGATATCTTCTGTTTGAAACTCAGTGGACATAAGGAACTTCAGTCAATTATCTATATGTAGATACACAGATATAGAGCTTGTGTTTCTAAGTTGGGAGGCTACAGGAAAAAATGCAGAAGGTATTTCATCCCTTCCAGAGTAATATTTGAAGGTCAGGAGGAATACATTAGAGCATTTTAGAAAGATATGCAATAGTTATCTTCAAATTATGTATATTAAATACTACATATTTAATAAAGTATAATGTATTAATATATTGAATTATGTATCAAATATATTAAATATATCATGTCTAAATTAATACACAAATAGTGGGAAATACAATTTGTTCATGTTTATGAAGTGCTGTGTTAAAATCTCATGCTAGTTCTATGACCTGAGAGTATACACATTTGCTGTGCTTCCCCTTCTGTTAGAGAATTCAACTAACAATACAAAGCTGTTGTTTGGTTTTGTTGGGTTTTTTTGCTTTTTGAATTTGTTTTTTTTTTTTACTGAAATGTCTCCATGTTTACCAAAGACCACAGGAAACCTGCTGTCCAGTTGACAGTCTTGAGACACCACCACTTTGCTCCTTCTTTGATGTTTTGATGTTCAACTTCAATTCCTGACATGAGTGTTTTCACTCCTTCCATAGATTTTTGGCAGAAGATTTTTACTTACATTTCATTCTGAATTGACCCTATAAGAATAATGAACTGCTTAATTTAAATGTGTTAAAATGTAACTGTTGTCTAACATTCATAGCCAATTCTTTTTTCTAACACTAGCATTTGTTTTCATTTAAAAAACAGCGAAGAAGACATTATGTGACAAACAGGAAGCAGTAAAAGAGTTGCACAGTTTTGGGAAAGTATGCAACGTGATAGTGATGCTTAAGCCTTAAAGTATGCAAAGTTTAATTTGGCTTAGATTAACACCCCAAAGTTCTGGTCCCTATTAAAAGCTGCATTTTAGACAAGAAATTGGACCATGTATCTTTCAATAACAGACCGTCTGGTTAGAATTACAGCGTGTCCTGGTTCTTGTCACACCGAAAATGTCACAGGATTCGTTTTCTGCATCGACAGTTCCTCCTTCCAGTTCCAGTATGATCTTTATAGGATAACAAGACACTGAGATCGTATGTCAGTGGATCTATATGCAGGAGATGAGCAACTGTAAGAAATGTCAATAAAGGAGCTTCATCATATGGGAATAAGCAACAAAAAAGTGACAAAAGTTTATGTCACTGCACACTCTGAGAGCAGAGTTCACCTCATAGCTTCCAGGCAGAGGATAAGTAGTGGTCCAGGAGTAGTAAAACATTGATGTAAAATCAAGCTTAGCATTCTTTAGAAACATACTGAGAGAATCTGTGAGATCTAACTTTCAGATGACATACAGACATCACAATGTAATTGGAATAGCTTTTTGAAATTAAATGGACCTGAAAATAAAGATCATAGCTACAGAGATTTTCAATTTTTCAATGAAGTTGTTATTGTAATTATTGATTAACTGCTATAACTGAATAGTTGGGGATAGAAATCTGTTACATTATGTTAGTCTTGCTGTCTGGTTGATATCTCATGCTTAGGAATTACTCCAAAGTAGTGATTTATGCAGATTTCTTTCTGAGGATGGTGAGTCTTTCCTACCCATTCCAAGTCCTATTCTCCACAGCACTATTCACAGAATAACAGAATCACAGAATGTCAGGGATTGGAAGGGATCTGAAGAGATTATCTAGTCCAAACCCCCTGCCAGAGGAGCAGCACCACTCAGCTGTTTAAGCCACCTCAAACCACTTTGTCTTGCCAAAACAGATACTATTGAACCAGTCAGATAACCTATGGACCCCCCCATGCACTCAGCAATATCCTGCTACTCTTTGGCTGCTTCTGTGCTAATCAAGGCCTCCATGGCAATCTTTTCTGACAATCCTGGTCAAGGAAGTTGCTGGAGCTGCTCTGCCCCTTCCCTGGCCATAGACCTCACTCACACTCCTGCTGCAAAGCTGTGAGTTTGTAATAAGTACAGACAGTCCTTCCAGCATCTTTCTGAATTCAGAGAACAGCCAGTGGACCTCTCCTCCTTGTTGCCTCTGATTCTAAACTTTTCTGATTCTAAACTTTTCTGACTTGCTCTCAGTTGCCTGAGTAGGTGGGAGAAAAGTTGTCATTCGAGGATTCCTACGCGACTTGTCAACACTCCTCTTTTCCATTGATGGTGAGAGAGAGACACAAAGCAATCTCTCAGACACTGAGAGACACTGAGGTTGTTCCTGTTGTTTTTTAATCCACACCTCCATACATATCAAGTTCTGCTACACATGATTGAATCCCTTTGCACTGTCACTTAGAAGCTGGAGTCCTGCCTCTTAGGCCACAGTGGCAAGGCTTCACTGAAGAACTTATTCATAATCACCTAGGTTGGAAGGGACCTTTGAGGTCACAGGGTCCAACCACCAGCCCAACCCTGACAAGCCATTTACCTGAACAGAAACTTGAACCCTTGATCCTCAGATTAGGAGTCTCCCAACTGAGCTACACATCCTCCTTGCCAGTAGTGATGAAAATACAATATATTGCAGCTCAGCGATAATGTTAACAAGCACCATCCAATCTTCAGAGGAAGACTCACCTGAGAACAGCTCATTCACAGCACTGGACTGGGCATTTCCCTGTTGTTCTGTAGATGCTGGGATGTCTGTCTCATTGCTAACCAGAGTGCCAAGCAGAACCTGTTCCTCGCAAGACACTGCATAGAGTACCAAGATATTCAGTTCTTTCGGCCCTCCAGTGAAAATACCCATCCCTAACAACCCCAGATCTCAGGGCTATATCACATCTTGCCTCTTTCCACATTTCCCTGTCTCCTCCCCTATCTGAGAAAATATGAGGAAGGAAGATTCACAAGAGTATCTGTACATTCTTCTCTAACCCATTCCTGGCAAGGATATATGAGGAAACTGCGGTGTTGACAAATGAAGACTTACATATATGAGTCTTGGTGAAACAAATGTTTCTACCCTCTCTGCCAGGCTGGGGACATACCAGGGGAGAAGCCAGCACTGCATCCTCCTCCTGCATCACCCTCTGTCCTCTGCATTCCCTATTGTCTCAGTGGCTACTGCAGGAAGGTAAAATAGCCAGCTGATTCCTGACAAAAAATCTTCATATCTCTCTTGCCATTTTCCTGATCACTGAAGAAGCATACGCCAAAATAATCTCCATATCCTCAGATAGATGACAAAAATTTCTTCATGGCCCATGGTAGTAAGCTATGCCTTCTCTCGAGCTGTAACACCAGTTTACCACAACTGATGTCACCCTCAGCATCAAGGCAATCATGGAAAAGAAGCCCTCTGCATAGCCAGTCAACTGCATAACCTGTGAAAACCCAGGCACAAGTGAGACCGACTGTCCTGAGTTTCATGCCTTTTTGGGAGACAGCCACTTGCTTTAGCAGCTGGAGCTGGAATTTCTCTGGCAGGACAAGTAGTCCCACTGAGAAGATGAGCCAATGCAAGTGGAAGCATGGCTGAGCCATTTAAAAGCTGGCATAAGACTTTTGTGGTTCATGGGAAGGCAGGGAATGAATCTTCACTGCTGCCAAGGAAGGATCCTTGAGATAACCATTGGCCCTCTTTGACTTTTTTCCCAATTAAAGGTTTCCTTGATGTACATGAGTACAGTTTATATTCTTAAACCATTTAAACTTTTAATACAATAGATTTTACATTGCAGAAGACATAAGCTGACCTTAGACATAATCCACTCTTACCTTTAAAGCTCTAAAATGATGATAAGTCTTCCAAAAGTCAGAATAAAAGTACTTTTGTTTTGCAAATGCTTTTAAATTTTCTTTTCTTTCACATACAGTTTTGCTTTTTCATCCCTGAGGATCTTAACTCATCTCAGATATCACAGTGAAACAAACAATTAGATGTTGAAGTTAGAAGTTACTGTCAATAGAAGAACAAAATATTTTGCTAAAGGCATGATTGACCAGTCTGTGTTCTTCATTATGCAGACCAAAGTCTCAGTAGTACTGTTTCCTAACTATCTCCATCTGGATCACTGCTTTCTGAAACACATAATAAAGCTTTTCCCATTTGAATTGGGATTTTGATCTGAGCATTATATACCCCAGAATCTCTGGGAAAATAGGGATTATGTCTTGCAAATGTGCAAAAGACTGCATTACCAAAGGTCTAAATCTTAGATTGTTTACCAAGAAATGCCATGATCCTTTTAGCTAGTACCAAATGAAAATTAGAAAACTAAAATGCTTCTGTACATCTTATGTCCTTAATTAAGATCTATAGCAGCATGGATTGTGGGGCAGTTTCCTTCTGAGAATACCTGAAAAGGTTGCAAAGCTTTTATGATGGCTTCAGTGTTTTTGACACTTGCATCTACTAAACACAAAATGCCAAAAGCAGACCTCTTTCAATGTCACAAGTTGGTTGTTTCACTGAGATCCCATAGCACTGACAGGACTCTGAATATCTCCAAACACACAGGGTTTGACTTCCCAAGCTGAGGGTCAATGCAAAAGTAGTGCAGCTGGTCATTTGTAAACAAAGAGCTAGAAGCAAGGGACTTGTCTTCACCCAAGGCTGATGCTTATTCAGGACTCCGGCTCTCAATCCTTGTCCCTGACCAAGCTGCAGAAAGAGTCATCCTGTGGGCATGCCCATGACTAGCCCTGTGCCTCGTCAATCCTGACAAGGACCTTGGTCCACATGCTGACTTATATGACTTTTCATGTGAGTCTGGATGATGTTGGTTACTGTCTGCAGACCTGACTCTGGTCTTGACCTTGGGGCTGCCTTACCTTCCAGGCCTGGGGTATGCTGTGTTGCCTTAGAAAGGTACTGTGTGACTGACTCTCAACACTCTCCTTGGTACATCCCAGCCTGATTTCCTGAGGAATGAGGGTCAGGGCTGATCAAGAAAGGAGAGCACGATCCTGCTGGATCCTCATCAGCCTGCAGTGCTTGACAATCACCTTTAAATGGGCATTTAGCAGATAAGTTTCAAATCACTGAATAAAATAGTTTTGATTTAGTATCTGCTCTGAACAGTGGCATCTCATACTGAGTAGTGTTTATCTCTGACTGGGTCTCAAGGAGACCGCGAAGCTGTGATCAGATGAGAAAAACCTGTCAGCTGTGGGGAAGGTGCAAGCTGATAGTAGTGATCACTATTTTCCAGCTAAGCTCAAGTACAATGGTGGAATATAAGAGAAGTTTAAAAGAAGTATTGGGCTGGCCCTGCTGCAAGTTTTAATTCTTCAATTTTTCCACAGACTCGGTACAACATGGATGGCAATGAAGTGGTGTTCTCTCTACCCACCCTACCAAAATGTGTGTTTTCAGAAACTGCTACATGGGGTGGAAAATTTAGCTCTGTCTCTGTGCCTGTTCTATGTTTGGCCTTTTGGCTGAGATCACTGAAGAGCAGGTTGTGTAAGGTTACTTTACATTATATGGGTCAATGTCTGCTAGCAGCTGGCATTTGACTGCCAAGTCCCATCACATCTGCGTGTGTGCCCCTAGCCCACAAGCACACACATAACAGCCAGCACTGACTTGCCATCACTACCAGCTCGGTCCAGATTTGAATGAATGGCTTGAACTCTATCCACTACAAATCCCTGAGTCATCCTATTCTGCAGTAAAAAAATTTCCAACACGGATGTCCTTTTTGCTACTCCATCTTCTGAAGACTTGGACCAATGGATTAAAAATTAAACAGATAGAGTATTTTATGTGTCACAATGTTAATCCATACACACTTCATAATTCACTTCATATTGGCTCCTCCCCAGTTATCAAGAAATACCAAACAGAATTTATCTGCTTACCTGACATATAGATGAACATTCATGTTTATAGCTTAATTCCTCTTCATAAATGTAAAAATTCATTTAAAAGACCTAAAATTCTTTTAAGATACTAATTTTTGTACTTTAATGGCATAAACACTTCAATTTTTAATGTTACTGAATTGAATTCTTGTTTTCTCCACAGATCACTGAATCTCATGTGTAATAATTTCCAAGGAAAACAATGGCCTTTTTGTAAACCAAGAGAGACTAAGACATATATAGTACTACCAGAAACAAAAGCCCCTTCCTGTTTAAAGAATGCTACAATACAGACATAAATAATCCAAAAGTAAAATTTTATAATTAAATCATATGTGAACAGGCCTTCCAAGGAGGATGTAGAGTATCCTTCTCTGGAGGTATTCAAAACCTGGCTGGATGCATTTACGTGCAAACTTTTCTAGGTGAACCTGCTAGGGAAATTTGGACTAGATCACCTCTAGGTGATCCCTTCCAGCCTCTGCCATTCTTACAATAATGTGATTTCTTTATTACTATTATATATATTTATACTATTTATATACTATTACTTTAATCAGGCCACAATTTTTTTTATCTTTTCATTGTCCATTTGGTAGCAAAGCCAAAATTCACAATTTGTACTCTTTTCGGTACTTTCAGACAAGCTAGTATTTTAGGATGGTGCTACCTAATGTATATTTATTCCTTATAAAAACCATCTCTTTTAGTTTTCTTGCTGCATGTGAATCTAAGACATTTGTGTGCTCAGAACAACCCTGACATTCATAAAAAGGTCAAAGAAAAGTGCTTGTAATAGGCCAACAAAGCTGGGATCTGAGCCAGACATTTATGGGCTAGCTTTGGCGTAAAATCTGACTTTCCACTCTCCTGAAAGCCAGATGTACTTGGTTGCTCTCCTTGCCACTTCAAGCAGAACTCTTTGATGACTCTGAAGTTAGCAAATTACCATTTAACCAGTTATTCAGTTCCTTCTTTACATCTATAGCAGGAATTGGAGTATTGTCCTCTAATGCCCTGGGCATTATTTCAGATCTGCATAGGCAACCCTCTCTGCTAGTGCTGAAAGAGGAATACAGGAAGTAACTGTCTAAAAAGGCCTACAATATATGAACATGAGCGAATGACAAAATAACTGTAGCAACCATCACTGGTTTGACACTCTAAAGGGGTGTTTTGAGGCAAGTTAGGTCTAGGAGTGATAGAGACCAAATTCTGAGTATGCTGTGGAATCAGCAAAGTGACCACAATATAATGGTATTACTCCTGCATTTATTCTTACTATGTGATTTAGAGACTTGGACATTCTCTGGTATTAATCTCTCAGGTTTTTTTCACTCCATAGCTAGTGTATTAATTTTAGTGTAAGACTACCCATACAATATGGTGTTGCTCAGACTAAGTAACTGATTCCAATCTCTTTGAGAGGAGTTAAACTTGTTTTAAGTAGTAATGAGAGAGCAAAGCAAGTAATTTGATGTCCAGAGGAGGATAAGGAATGAAACTTCAGATCTTCCTCCCAGTGCCAAGATTCAGAGGCACACTAATGAAGTGGCTGGTTGCCAATAGAGTGTAAAATCTAAATGGATACTTTTGGGTCCTCTTACCCTCCACATAAATTCACACTCCTGTTGTCACTGGAATATCTTCTCCCTTCCTGAGAGATTTTCCAGGAGACAGCAATGGAGTCCATAATTCTGATTTTAAGGGACAGAACTACTGTATGCATAAAATAGCTGGAGCTTTGCCAATTCCATCCTTAGGGCTTGCTTTCCAGAGCTAAGCTGACCATGAAAGTGGAAGGAGGTGTCAGAGGTGTTTGCTGTTTCTGGGATAAAAAAAGGTGATTACAAAATGGGGGGATTTTCTGTCTGAGGGACAAGAAAGAAAAAATCATTTCACATTGAGAACCTACGCAGCTAGAAAATAGAACTATTACTTAAATATAATGTGAAAAATGCACATATTTTTCCTACAAGTAATATACCAAAAACTATAGTGACAAAAAACCCCATTCCTTGTGGTATTTTGGTTTGTTATTTTTTTTCCCCATGGCTTATAGAACTTTTCAGTATAGAAGTGAGAAACAGTCTTGTAAAATGTTTTGGGAACTTTTAAGATACAGAAAAAAAATTTCTCAAGAATTTGGATTTCAATTGTATAATCCTAGAATGGTTTGTGTCATCTAGTTCCAATCCCCCTGCCATGTACAGGGACACCTTCCACTTGATCAGGTTCCTCAAAGCCACATCCTGCCTGGTTTTGAACACTTCCAGGGATGGGGCAGCCACAGCTTCTCTGGGCAACCTGTTCCAGTGTCTCACCATCCTCACAGTAAAGAATTTCTACTATCAAATATAAATCTCCTCTCTTTAAAGGCAGATCTAAATCTCTCTCTAAAACTGTTCCCTCTCATTGAATTGCTCCACACTCCTGCAGAGTCTTCCTTCAGCCTTCTCCTCTTGAGGCTGAACAACCCCACTCTTCAACCTGTCTTCATGGGAGAGGTGCTCTATTCCACTATCTTCATGGCCTTCCTCTGGACCCATTCCAACTGTTCTATCTCCCCCCTGTATCGAGACTTTCAGGTTTGGATGCAGTACTCACGAGACTTTTCTTTCAATGCAGGTCAGCACATAGTTGGTCTTTTGGGCTGCAAGCACACATTGATGGATCATATTCCATTTTTTGATCCACTAACATCTCCAAGTCCTTTTCATCAGGGCTACTCTCAATCCATTCTCCACATAGCCTATATTTGTGCCTGGGATTGCTGTATCCTAGGTGCAGAAGCTTGCACTTGGCCTTGTTGAACTTCAGCAGCTGGCATGAACCCACCTCTTCTGCCTGTCAGGGTCCTTCTGAATGGCATCTTTTCTCTCAGGCATGTTGAGCACTCCACACTCACTGTCAGCATCAACCTTGCTGAAGGTGCACTCTATTCCACTGTCCATGGTCACCAGTACTGACTACTGAGGAATGCCAGTTGTCACTAGTTGCCACCTGGGCACCGAGCCATTCACCACAATCATTTGAGTGAAACTATCCAGCCAATCAACCAGAGAGAAGGCTGAGAATTTCCCTATGAGATATGAAGAACTTGAAGATGTAGACTTTCTTCCCTGAAGACCAACACTTGAGAACTTTCTTAGGGATTGGTTTTTTCATAGCCCAATATATGTTAAAAGATAAAGCTAAACACCTATGCATTGAGAAAATCCATGTATTTATACTCAGTCATGGGATGGGATGGGATGGGATGGGATGGGATGGGATGGGATGGGATNTGCTTTTAGAGCTGTGACTGCCAATACATGAAACTGCTTAACCTATCCTTTGAAAACAAACCAAAGGAAGTTAGGAAAGATATTATCTATTATAAAACTTTTTATAATTTGTTTGTTGGTTTGAATTTCTTTCCCTCAAAAATAGAAAGTATTTTTGGGATGTTTTGATCCCTCTTTAGCATATATTTCATTCATTCATATCAGGGAACTTAAGGGCTAAAACAAACTTGTGCTTTGACCTCATAGTACTGGATTGTGCACTCACTGTCTGTGAGGGAGATTCTCATGCATAATATAACCCCTAGTTTTCCCAAATAACTGCTGGTTTTTATTTTTCAATAACTTCTGGTTTGAAAGTGTGCAGTCTTCTGCACCACTAGAAAGAAATAATCAAGGAGAAGCAACCTAACCTATATGTGATAGCCTTGTTATGGGACATCTTGATTCTTTGGCTGTCTGGATATCTACAAAAATTTATTCCCAATATTTTCCTTTTGAAAGGCTGAGGGAAGTGATTCTGCCCCTCTACTCTGGTAAGACGTTATGGCATCCTTTAAATAACAAAAGGGAGCCTAATGGAAAGATCAGGACAAACTTTTTGTCAGAGCTTGCTGTGATAGGGCAAGAAATAATGATTTTTAAAGGAAATATAGGAGATATAAATTAGATATCAGGAGGAAATTATTTACCATGGAGGAGGTGAGATAACTGAAGCAGGTTGCCAAGAGAAACCACGAATGCCTCATGGTGGAAGCATTCAAGGTGAGGTTGGATGGGTTTTTAGAGTTCTTTCCAGCACTAAATGTAGCATGAACTGACAAAGAGGATCATACAGCCCAGTATGTGAGGATACTGACTTTCCAAGCTGTGAAAGTTTCCAGGAGATACCTTATACTGATATAACTAATACTGTAATAACTAATGATAAAATTAACTTAATGGGAACCAAACAGATCCAGTCAGACTGCGAAAAGTCCTTCATGAGACAGAAAATTTTAGTTAAGGAATGCATCATTATTTCAGATATAAAAGTAAAAATAATCTTTATAAATTTTGCTTTTTCAAAATAAAATGTATTTGTCTCTCATTTTCCAGTCAAGATCATAAATCATAATTTAATATAATAACATTCCCTTTTGAGGTCCTTATTGAAATCCGGCATTGTCCCATTGTGCACATCCTAGTTCCCTAAGGAAATTTTTTTTTCAATTGCAACTATAAAAAAGAATTCTTTCTACTTATAAGACAAAACTCCTGTTCTTGACGCAAACAGGTTAAAGGAGTTGTACATCAAAAGAAAATAGGGATATTTTATTTCTCATGTATTCCAGTGTTTCCTTGTTTGAAGACTGAAGCTTTCCTCAGCTTTCAGGAAAAGAAAACATATAAATGCAAAGTTTTCAAGTAAAAAAAGAAAAAATGAGAGGAGACTAAAGAGGGAAATATGCAAAGGATCTTCCCAGAATGCTTTGCAGAAGCTGTATTGGCATTTCCTTTAAAATAATGTTTCCCTAATGTGAAGGTGTCANGTAAAAAAAGAAAAAATGAGAGGAGACTAAAGAGGGAAATATGCAAAGGATCTTCCCAGAATGCTTTGCAGAAGCTGTATTGGCATTTCCTTTAAAATAATGTTTCCCTAATCTGAAGGTGTCAGAACACTTTTGTGGGTGCCAACTACGTGTTTTGTCTTGCTTTCTGTGCTTCCAGAAATCTTGAAATAAATAGAGTATTGTGTGCAAGAGGCAACAGTTGCCCAAATCTAGAGAGGTGAGCAGGAGATTTGATTCCGAGGCAGCAGCTCTAAAACCCCTCAGGATTCCTGCTGTCTTATGTCCCAAATAAATCTCAAGTATGGAAAAAGGGTTGGAATGTGAATGAAATAACTTGGGAGAGGAATTTCTTCCAGAATTTATGAAGCATTTTGATACACTGCAAGAAAGAAATCTCACACCAAAGGGAGACCTGTACTGGGCAAGAGGATATCTCTAAGTACTCCACATCAGATTTTCTTTGAAATGAGTCCCACAGAAAACAGCACTTGTAACAGATGTGTTAAGTGACATCTGATATGACAACTGAAAGTTGCATCTGGTGACGCTTCTCCATCAAGCAGGCCAAAAAGCAGAGGTAAAATCATTCTCTGCTGACGTCAATGGGAGTCCTGCCACTGTCTGAGACCAGGGCCAGGAGTTTGTTCCAGAATTTTTTCTCAGGTGATTTATCATAATTGTCTTTATTTGGCAGTTTCATAGTTGAGAACCCTCTTTGCCATTTTATATGTTGCTTTAGAATATATTTCTGTTGTTTACAAATGGTTTTCTGCTAGCAGAAACATATGTCATAGCAAGACATTAAGCATAAAGTTTCCTGTTGAAATCGTGCTACCGTGTACTCTCTAGATGTGTTATGTACCTTCTAATTGTGGTTGCTTCTGTTTGTATTTGAGGGCGTCCTGTGGATTTGCTGGAGATTTGTCTCTTTGTTTTGTGGTTCCTGGTCATCACCAACATTTGACTTAGAAATTGTCCCCTTCACAGACAGGTAATTTTTGGAGCCAAGGAGAATGCTATTTCTGTTTGTTGTGCCCTAAGGACATATTTTAATTTCTATTTCTGAGAGCATAGACTCTGCAAGACATAGTAAGGTACAAATATGGACAGCATTTGGATGTCTTACCTAAATGTTATGATACAAAAATACTCCCTTGTTCTTTGCTTAGTATAAAGTCAATAACTAATTTATAAATTCTCTGCCAAAAGAGTAAAATTACAAATAAAATAGTTTGACAAAAAACTTACTCTTCTGATAAGAACAGATCCTTTTCTGTTAAAGCTACAGTACATTATTTCTAGTAATTTGTAGGTAGCTAGTTGAAATAGGATAGCACATATATTTCCAAGTGTTTTAGTGTTCTGGTACAGTCCTCGCCTTGTGGGTTATGAAATTGACAGAATTTAAGTTGTGCTTATGTTTGTGATGAAAATATAATACAGGAATACCTTTGTTTCAGTGATGTTCTCTAGTTCTTCGATGTAAAAGATTCTGTTTTTCTTCAAATTTTGCTTTCAACTGAAACCAGAATTGTGCAAACCAATTTAAGATGAAGGGAGATGAACTGAAAATCCTCGTACAATATCTGTATTTCTCCCCTCACCACTTGTGATACACTCCATGTTCATAATAGAAAAATCTTAATAGCAATCAGGCTATTTCTACAAAATATCAGTTTGAATACTAAGCAAGTAATATTTCAATCTAACTGGTGAAAAAAGGAAATAAAGCAAACTGTGCAGGACTTACTTCATAAACTTTCTTTCCAACCAGAAAGTGCAGGGCAAGGAAATGCTAACAGAATATTAAAAACATGACTTGTTATGTTAATATTGGCTTCACAGCAGTGGTTTGCATAAACCATAGACAGCTTTCATTATATTCAGCTTCAGATAATTATGTCAGCCCAGCTCAACTGGCTTGAAGGACAAAATTGTTTCTGCATATTAATATCATTACCTGTCTTTGTGTGTAAAGGATTGTCAACTAAATTTTATATTGAACTAAAATTTGAGGCCAGTCCCTGAGGCTTTTTATCTGAGAGGCAAAAAGAGCACAAAAAGAGCACTTGTATTTCTAGTAAAGGTCAATTGACCAATCTACTAGAAGATGTTTCACATGACTCTGCACATGAGAAGTCAACATGATATTAAATTATTTCCCAGTGGTTAGGATGGATCATACTAAAGAAATGGTTTTGGTTTAGTTTAGTTTTGTTTTGTTTTTAAAGATATGACAAAGTACTTATTTTGTTTAGATAATAAGTTAAAAACTTTCAAGAGGCCTAGAAAAACCTTATCTAGGAACTTTAAACCCAGTTATCAATGTTAGTATCTTCTTTAATTTCTGTATACAAATGGGAAGGTGATATCAATTGTACAGTAAAATGGGCTACTACCATGTTATTTAATTTCCTTAAGGTATTCTAATTAACCTAAAAGTAGAAGCATTTAAATAGATACTAATCAGTTGCCAGTGTTAATGTACTTAATTGCACCTAGTATTAGCTGCAATTTAACATTTAGATATAAAGTACAATTATTTAATGAAACGAATGTTATGTTATTTTAGTGGATAAAGTACATGGCATTCTATAATATGTTCTATTATTTCATAGAAGCAGGATTTCTATCTGCAGCTGACTTACAAGTGGTGTAAAAGAATGTTCATACAAACATAGAATCACATTTTAGGAAGACAGAACAAAATATTCTCATGAATGCAAATGAATAGCTTTATGACCACTCAACGAGCAAGAGGTTGCTAGTGTAAAACAACCAGAAAAAAACTTTGCTTTCAAGAAATTAATTAAGACTGTGCAGCAGAAACACATTATTTTGTTATTCTTCATACTGACAGTGTTGAGTCCCCTGACAATAAGGCCTTCAACCTCATAAACAGCCTTTAGGACAAATGCTAGGATACCTCAGAAAGGTAACATACATGTTGCTGAAATTGTCAGAAACTACCATAAAGACACTAAATACAATGCAAAAATAGTAGGGTTCATTATGGGGGTGAGATTACTTTCATTCCATAAATGGGTTTTTGAAATATGGGCAGTGTTTATCTCAAAAAACGGAATATTTTTTAATTTTTGTCATGTGTCAAATACGGTTTCTGTTCTTTAAAGCCATTCATATCTGATAAGTTAATGGAATTCCAGGGCGCATCTGATTAATAAGTTGACAACAATCTACTCGTCTGGATTACCAGATAAAATCACAAGAAAGCAAACACCTGACATGCCCCTTTTAATGCAAGCAAAGAGCAGTAAAAGGAGATCTGGAAATGGTATACAATATGCCTACAGTTTATAGTTGCAGATGGAAATATTTCTCTGATTCATTATATCAAAAGTGATCTATATTTCCACAGATAAAAAGGCAGATGGATTAGGTAAGATGATATCATTTCTAGATCTGAATCCTTGTCAGTGTTATAGCAAATGAGATCTTATCAGATGATATTTTTTCCAGTTCTGCTGAAAGTGGCACAACCAAACCAAGTATCATTTGAATCCCAGTGAGAAATAAACACAAGACTTCATTGCAACTCATGGTAAAATAGCCAAAATTTGCAATAGCACAGAAAAGGCAGCATTGCAGAAGAACAATAATTAAAGTCTCTCTATTTAATACCAAGAGATTTACCTCATGCTGAGATGTCCATGGCAGCTCTTAGCAAAATGTACTTGCTTTTCCCATTAAAAAAAGAAATAACCTAAACAAGTCCACTTGTATTCTAAAGAAATGCTATAAATAAAATAAAAAAAAAATATTACATGAGAGCTATTCTGCAACATGATGTGTCATAACCATCAAACTCAACAAAGAGGTATATGACATTTTTTGTGAATTTTGGCAGGTTTAAAGTCAATTGTTTTTTAAGGTCATTCTCAATATTTCTGATTCTTCTCTCCCTCTTCTGTTGAGTTACTTTTAAAATTAAAATGAAGCCTAATAAATTGACAAGTTATATGTGTAAAGTAACCAGAAAGTGAATTCAACTGTTAAGTTTCCATCTTTGACAAAACATTGTACACTGCCATCTCCATACTGACTTGGATCTAGTCCTCAAAATGTCCTTGGCTCAAGAATGGCTTACAATAAAGTCTTGAGCCAAAGCAGGCATTTTTTTGGCATTACATACAACTGTCTCTGCCCATCCCAGAGAAAGTGTTGCAATAAACAGGGCTCAGTTCTACATTTATTTATAATTTTACACAGTAGGTGCATTAACTACGTAGTCAATTCTCTGTAAAAAAGTGAAGAAAATGTAGTGTCTGACAGAAGAGGTATGCAGCTCAGGTGCAGAGTGAAGGGGCTGTTAAGAAGACAAGTTGTGGCTGAAACCCAGCAGTGAATCCGACTTCTCCTTTAAACACTGAAGTATTCTGTGATACTCATATGTAAATACTAATGACTGCTGTCCTTTAGTCGGAGTATAACAGAAAATGAGCTAGAATTCTGGCAGAGCAAAAATGTGTGATTCCTCATGCCTAATTTATCCACACAGTCCTGCACTAAGTAATGCCACAAACATTTTCCATCAGTTTTCCTTCAGACACACAGACTTGAGCTTCCTCAGTGTATTTGCTTCTTATTGAGAAAGGCATCAGTGTGTTGCCTTTTGTCTTATCAGGGAGTTTCAGGCAATTAGCACTTATCTAGGTCTTCATTTAAAATGAAGACTAGAAAAAAACCTGACTCAGGCAAAAAGTCTGATCATATTATAAATGTGCAGGAATACTAATGGCTCTATATTTGCATACAATGAGTAAGTCACCGGATCGGTTACACAGTTACTGCTGTTTATAAACAGCAGTATTCTGTATGTGTTTCCTATTATAAAAGCTTTTACCAGCCCGGAACAATTTCCTGCAAGAAAAAATAAATGAAAGGCAAGAAACAAAGACAAAAATGTAACACTTTGAACTGAACTCAAGTTGGACTATTTCTGTAGTATTACATCACTGCTGGGAAACTACTGTACTGTGGTCATTTACTGGAAAACTAAATGCATAGAATATGTAAGAAATAAAAATTCAATAAACTGAAGGTAAAAGCAGTGAACTATGCTTAAGTAAAATTCTGAAGAATTTTAGTTCAACTCATCTAATTTATACAGTAGAAACCAAAATTGGGCTTGAGAATTTTCACTTTCTTGTGATAGTTACAGACTGGTTAAAATCTTCCAAGAACTATCACTTAATTTTACTTGACTTATTCAGTGTTTCATTTAATGTCATTAACAGATGATTAACCTCAAATATATTTAACACCAATTTTCATCTTAAAATACGTCTAGGATTCCAGCTCTATTTATTGTTTCAACGCCCAAACTGCAGGGCAAGGAACAATTGAGGTTCACTATTAAAATCATTGAGATTCTTCTACTGACTGCAGACAATACTGACTCAAGTCACTCATCCAGAGCCCTGGGTCTCAGCTGGTGCAGCTTAATTTGACCTTCAGAGAGCCAATGATTTTGATCCCTGGTAGGATTTTGGTTCTGTTACCTAAAGGACAGTAGAGTATCAGAACAGATAGTCTTCCCTGTTCTTGTTTTTCACAGCAAGACATTTGGCTGTGCATTGAAGTCATTAATGACAGCTGAGTTTCAAATTGTGACAAAAGGGGAAGGTCTGTCATGATATCAATAACCAGTAATGTCCTAGAGGCAAATTAGCCTTCAAACTTGTCAACTCCCTACCGCAATCTTGTTTATTCTAGAAACACTGAAATGGAGGAAAGGAAGAAAGAAATGCTCTTCACTATTACATGTGTAAACTAGTATCTGCATGGAAACATATGTTCTTTAGGAGCAAAGTTTAAAAATTGCATTTGAAATCTAATTTTTCCCATACAACTTCAAGCTCATTATTCTTTTATTTAGGACATGGAAGAGTGCTTAATGCCATGTCTTCTGTAAGACTGTTGTTGTAATGTCTGTTTTCATATTTAATTAACAAATATACTCAAATAAGAAGAGTCAGCACCTCCTTAAACCTGCATTGACTACACTAGCTTCCTATTCAATCATTTCAACTTCCTGAAGAATGACAAAAAATGTGAGAAAAGGATGGTGCCTACCACTCCTGGCATCATGACAAAGCAGTTTGGACAAGCTCTAAATTGTGAGCATGCATTGCCAGCTCATGTTAAGCTTCTTGTGCACCAGTACTTCAAGTCCTTCTCCTCAGGGCTGATCTCAGTCCATTCTTCACCCAACTTGTATTTGTGCCTGGGATTGCCATGGCCCGGTACATGACTGCACTAGGCTTTGTTGAATTTCATAACGTCCGCCAGGGCCCACCTCTCAATCCTGTCAAGGTTCCTCTGGATGGCATCTCTCCCCTCCAGTGTGTCAGCTGCACTTTACAGCTTGGTGCCATCAGCTGACTTGCTGAGGATACTCTAACTTGCACTGACCGTTTCTCCAACAAAGGTTTTAGACCACATTGGTCCCAGTACTGACCTCTGAGGAGTGCCAC
This sequence comes from Turnix velox, assembly GCA_013400935.1. NCBI lineage: Eukaryota > Metazoa > Chordata > Aves > Charadriiformes > Turnicidae > Turnix > Turnix velox. Next base: position 5,647 of record VZTY01010428.1, on the reverse strand, counting down.
TTGTCACTGGTTTCCCCTTGTACATAACATTTGGTTTCTCTTGAGAAGGGTTTTTCCACTTCTTTGCTTCTGAGACAAAATGAAATGATAAGTCATACTACAATGTAGAGTGGCATTCTTGCTGTTGATTACTTTCAGTCTGCTTTTGGCAGAAAAACTATTTGCATCTGTTAACTTCTTAATACATGTCTCCTCTACTATTTTTTCTGTCAGACTTGTTTATATGACATTTTGAACTGAGACAATTCTGCAAGCTGATCCTTATAGAAGGTAAATCTCCAGAAACTTCTCAATTTTTGGCTGCATTTGTACAGGCTATCTTCTCCTCTCTTTTCTTCCTTGAACTTCCAACTGTGCTTCAGGACTAGCATGGAATAGATCTGGAGATCTCTCAAATATTTTTGCACACAAAGAACTGCATAATTAAGCAAGAAGCTTAATTACATTCAAATCTCCAAATTCCAAGTTCAGTTTCCAAATTACAAGGTGACTACTCCTAACAAGCTATTTAGGCAAACTATTTAGTGCACATGTACTTTCCTTTAAGAGAGGCACTGAGGTGTACTCTTTGCTTACACAATAAAATGCAGACTATGTTTCTGTCCATAGTTAGGTCTTCAAGTCTTTGGGCAGCATAAATATTTGCTTCAGACTCACTGATAACTGAAGAATAACTGAACAATATATTTAAGCTTAACATGTTACAGCTACACATGCAAAAGGACAAAATGTAAGAAGTACACACGTGGCATGAATAAGTTAGCATCTGTAATATACATGACAAAACTGCCCCAGTCCACGTTGAGAAATAAAGTAAAATGTTAGGTTTTTCCCATTGTGATTGCTGTTTTCTTCCTTCATATTTAAACCTGTTGATCCTGTTTACTATCACTGTATTTTAAAAGTGAATATTTGAAATAAACGATGAAACTGTAAATCTAGGGATAGAAAGGTGATAAATATATTCTTAGATATCAAAATCTTTCTGAAAATTAAGCAAGTATTTTTCCATTTTGGGGTTGAATAGGCTCATGCATCTCAGAAGATCAGTGGTAGGAAGCAATGGTTTCCCACTGTGTACCAAATGAGGAAGCTACTTGTGCTGCAAAATCATTTTTGGCCTGTAAAAATTGACATTGCCTGTGGATGTACCTATTATGTGGCAACCTAAATTAATGTTTGGGTTTTTTTTATTTATTTTGTTTTCTTTAGCATGTTTGTAGCCAGGTTAGAGTTCACAAACAGAAGAGACCTCATCTAAATTCACATCCCCAACTATCTGAATGGCTTCTTTCAATTTGTTGAATCCCATGAGGGTACTCCAAGTACTACTTCTTTTTTTTTAGCTTTCATTTCCTCCCACTTGTCTTCCACTTACACAGAAGACTATTTTTTCCCCTCTGAAAATGTTAACATTTATTGCTTTGTTGGGCCACCCCTGAAGAAACAAAAATTGACCCAAGGTGTCAAGTCTGCTTTTTTCCTTTTCCTGCTCTCCCTCTCTCCCCCATAAATTAAAGAAAGGTTAAATAAATACTTTCTTGTAAGTCTAGAGGTAGATCTCTGTCAAGATTTCCTCATGCCTTCTCATACAAGACTTAAGTATGTACCAGAAAGTCATAATTTCTATTTGTTTTATTATTAATTATTTTAATATATAATAGTTTGAGTTCTAATCACATTTTTAAAAAGTCCTTATTCCCAGACTTTCAAGTCACTCGACCAGTGAATCTGTCTGGTGCTCAAGTCTTCTAAGTCTAAATATCCTGCTTTATTTACCCACACTTGAGAATGACACAGTTCCTTTTAACATTTCCACAACATGATGGAATAACAATTCAGTGTTTTTGTTGTTCAGGATCTCCATCAACCAATTCCCTAGTGATTATACATATATATCTTTGGGGATAAATATTTATACATTCTTACCTAGCAAAGGATAAAGAAATTGCATAAAAGACAACGAAAAGGAGTATGGCAGCACTTGTGAAGGTACAGGTTACAAAGAACCAATGAATATACTCAATCCATTCTCCTAGTTTCAGGTTAAGACCATGTGAAAATCATTTCTGTTTCTCTGCATTGATTAAATTGCAAGTAGGGTTTGGGGTTTTTTTCCTTCTGTCTCTTTTGCTGTAGTACTCTCCTAGATTCTTCAGAGTAGAATGGAATCATAGAAACATAGAATGGATTAACGGGTTGGAAGACAATCTACTTCTAATCCCTCTGCCATGGACAGGAACACCTCCCATTAGACCAGGTTGCTCAATGTCTCATCCAGCCTGGCCTTAAACAACTCCCCATGTCTCACAGTAAAGAAATTATTTCTTCTATCATAAATCTACCCTCTTCCTATTTTCTTCCATTACTCCTAGGACTTGCTAGATAACTTTTGGAGAGCCCTGGAGAAATCCTGAAATATGGAGGTCTTTCCCATCTTATTTGTTTGCATTACTCTCAGTTTTTTTATAAAATGTGTATTTCTGTTTATCACATTTCTTTAGACAAGCTTTGCCTAAAGCTTAATGGTTTATATATTCTTAATGGTACTGTTTTGTTCAATAGCTGTAAGTTTGTTTAGTAGCATTTGAAAAACACCTTATGAAATGGCTCCCTGATTTAAAGGTACTTCTGGTGCATAAAGATCCTTTCATAACAGTGCCGCTAGAATTTGAGTGCTCCTATAAAATGGGAAGATTGTGGTGAACCTCAGGCTTGAAGCTGCTGGAGAAGCAGTAACCAAACCACCATTTTCATACCATGATTAGGTGACTGTGGTGATTGCTCACACTTGAGTACGAGAGTTCAATGCATGACACTGAGAGGTAACTGGAGTATTATAATTTGGGGGAATGTTACTAGTCTCCATAAAGGGAGAAAGCTGAATTATTTTCACAAGAGTGCATAGATTATTTCAGCTAAAATAAATAATGAAGAAGTTTAAATTAATGACAAATCTCAACTGTGAATTCTTGGACTTGAAGAAGTTTAAATGGCTGTGGATAACTTCAGGGTAAACTCAAAATGAAGAACATGAATAGCCTTGTGGATTTGGAAGAGACATTTTTGATAACAATAGGAACTATGCTGTCTCAGCAGTTTGAAGGATTAAGCCCAAAATAAATATATTTTTTCAGCATTTCAAAATGTGAGTGAGCAAAACAGAATTGAAAAACATGAAAAAAATAATAAGAAAGCTGTTGTACTGAGATGAAGACTGTATGATATTGATTGATCATTCACATTTATCAAGACAGCATCCTTTAACGTGGAAGACAATTCAGAAATGCTCAGACGTATTTCTGCATCAATATTAATCAGCTTTAAGACACTAGATAAGTAATTTTCCTTGATGCTCCCCAACTCTTACTGATTTTGAGCAGAACTGATCACAGTGCTGAGGGTTAGGTATGTATGCTTTAGTACAATTTTGATTTGAACTGGACGTGAAGGTTAGTAAAACTTACCACATAGGATCTTTTGAACTTCTTCATAGCAGAGACCGATCTGCAGAATATGTTTGGGCCCAGAACAACCAGGCTATGATCTTCGCAAGTGTCACCATTTGACCTTAATAAAAATAACCACCATTTTATATTTAACAATATTTGGTAATGAACACTGTCTGACAATAAATTTCACTTTTGTTTCTTTGCTACTTAGTCTTTACTTAGAAAAGAAAAGAGGTCTGCAAGGAATTGGATTTCAGCTGCTGAAAACTGTTAAGGATTTGTTCTCACAGAAGCTGTAATGCTGGCTCAGTGCCTGTATTATGCAGAACAAGTTTGGAGTCAAACTCCAACTCATTTACTCTGGTGAAAGAATTCTGAAATAATTTGTCCACGATACCCCATATGATCAGCATGATTAACTAAAAGAAACAGCCTGCTTAGTATTCTAACTGCAATCAAGAGTTACAATGAAGAACTACTAATGTAGACAAAATAAGAATGCAGCCTCTTTATGTACAAAAGCTAATAAAAATTATGCATACAGTCTGAACAGCCCTCAAAGCCCATTAGTATATTCTGAGTTAATAAATAATAATGAATTATCTTAAGAGAAAAAGTAATAAATTATCTGAAGATAAACAGAAGTTTGTGCAGCATATAATCAATTAAAATTTTTCTAATAATGGATTTTATACTTTTTCTGCACAGTTGCCTTTACAATTCTGGAGTATTTTAAGAAAAAATCAGTAAGTAGGAGAAGAAGTCAAAAGGCTTTTAAATACCTGCAATACTTTGAGTAATTTTGTTTAGGTCTGTGTGGTATTATCAGTTTGGTGTAGTCATAGAATCATAGAATCATAGAATAGTTTGGGTTGGAAGGGACCTTAAAGATCATCGAGTTCCAACCCCCCTGCCATAGGCAGGGACACCTCCCACTAGACCAGGCTGCCCAGTGCCCTGTCCAGCCTGGTCTTGAACACCTCCAGAGAGGGGGCATCCACAACCTCCCTGGGCAACCTGTTCCAGTGTTTCACCACCCTCACTGTAAAGAATTTCTTCCTTGTGTCTAGTCTAAATCTATCCCCCTCTAATTTATATCCATTGTTTCTAGTCCTCCCATCCGATATTATGTTAAAAATTCCTTCCCCTGCCTTTCTGTAGGACCCCCTCAGGTACTGA
>VZTY01010422.1:0-11657 GCA_013400935.1 Turnix velox | reverse complement strand
CTGGAACAGGTTGCCCAGAGAGGTTGTGGATGCCCCCTCTCTGGAGGTGTTCAAGCCCAGGCTGGACAGGGCACTGGGCAGCCTGGTCTAGTGGGAGGTGTCCCTGGCTTTGGCAGGGGGGTTGGAACTCGATGATCTTTAAGGTCCCTTCCAACCCAAACTATTCTATGATTCTATGATTCTAACCTCAGAGGAGCTTCTCAACACTTGGAGAAAGGGGGCTCCAGAAAGGCTGGGGTAGGACTTTTGAGTAGGGTCCAGGATGGCAGGACTAGGAGTGATGGATGCAAATTGGAAGAGGGGAGATTTAGGGTGATTCTCCATGAGGGTGGTGAGACAGTGGAAGAGGTTGCCCAGAGAGGTTGTGGATGCCCCCTCAATCCCTGGAGGTGTTTAAGGCCAGGCTGGATGAGGCACTGAGCAACCTGGTGTGGTGGGAGGTGTCCCACTAGATGATCTTTAAGTTCCCTTCCAACCCAAACCATTCTATGAAAGTAATAAATCAAGATAAGGAGGCAAAACTTTAGAGCTGATTTAAAATAAAGACATCCTGGATGTTTCATTCTGCAAAAAAAAACAACCTCATAACTCCCTCTGAGTCTGCCTGAACATTTCTCCTGACCTTCCTAATGTTCTAAAAATAAACAGAGAAATATTTACAGCTTGTGATAGATTACTAATGTTTGTTTTTCTTTTTTTTTCTCAACAGAGAGGGGAGTGTGCCTCCCAACAGTATCACTGTGGATACTTTTTGTTTATATTGAAGCAGCCATTAGGTTTAAAGATTTAAAAAACTTCCACGTCGACCTTTGTCGCCCGTTTGCAGCACACTGGTAAGTCAGGGGGATTTTTTTTTTCCTCCTTTTCTTAGTAACCTTTACTTCATCAGGAAAATTTTTTATTCAGGGCTTTTTATTTTAGTCCAGGGTTTGGCTGTTCAGTTTTACCCTTGCTAATCTGTCATTAATTACTCCACATAATGCTAAGCATTAATTACAAGCAGCTTTTTTGAAGCTAATATTTCTTAGGAGCTGGAGGAAATGAGTAGCATGGATATTCCTGATTTTTCTTGGAAGGTCTTGTCACTAGTTTACACGTTTCATGTTGAATAAAAATAGTGTTGCTGATAATTTATTTATCCCATTGCAGAAATGTTCTTATTTTTTCTGTAACAAAGCACTTTTTCCACCCCAAAAAGAAGGCTTCTACCCAAGCAGAAGAAGTGAATAGCTCAGGTTGAAAACTGGGGCAGAAAATAAAACCTCAACATTACTTGTTGCACCACTTCTTTGGGGTGATTTTAGGCAAAAGACAGAGCTGCAGAGTGTCTGTATCTGGGAGAAATCCTCTTTTATTTCCCCCAATTTTCAGTGTGTCCTGTTCAAAATGTGTCCTGTTTCTCCTGCAGTCACTTGGTCCAGCTCCCTGTGATTCCATCTCTGATAAATTAGACATCTGTCATTTTAATTTCTACTGTCTACTGCTGTACAATAAATCCCTTAACCTATTACAGGATTTAATTAGTGTTTATAAAAGCACTCTAGGAGCTGTGAAGCGAGGGCTTTCTGCTGCAGAATTGAATGCAAACATTTCAGCCTGTCATCCAAGCTTTAGGAGAGGAGCTCCAGCTGCCTTCACTCAGCATCACTAAAGAATCCTTGGCAGAGATAATGTCAGATGCATATGCAAATGATTCCTGCATTCTGGCAGCTCATTTAGAGATGCAATTTGCACTCTGCTATTACCCAGCAAAGAATGAGAAGGTTTTAATGGTTAATAGTCATCTGCATTTAATTTTCCTTTTATTTTTTTTTTTTTTCCTTCAGTGTTTAAAATGCATCTTGTCTCTGCTTTGCTAAAATATTAGTGGAGGTTCTATTTATTTTTACACAGGGCTGTTTGCTCATTGATTGAGTTTCCTTGTTGATCAATACAGCAGCACGATTTGGTAGCACTTTGTGTTGGTGCAGTTGGCACAAGCTAATAAGAAAACCCAAATCCCATGAGATGAGGCTCATGTGGAAAAAAAAAAAAACTAATAATTCCAAAGTTCTGTTACATTTGTCTCCCCTGCCAACAAATAGATGGGCAGAGTCTGCCTGAAGGGGAAATTCATCATCTTATCTCTTCCTGAGATAAGTGGAAGAAGGAAGTTTAGAGATGAGATGATGATTTTCACTTCAAGGTCATTCTCCTAAAGGAGAAATTCCCAAAAGCTGGCTCTTTGCCCTCTAAAAGATGGGTTCATTGTCATCGCCCTCATCAGAAGCAGGTGGTTTTGAGGCTTTACCTCTGGGCTCAGTTCTGTGTGATAAGAGTTTTATCTCACATCTTTGGCCTCCCCCGGCAATGCAGAACCCCCATAGTTCTGTGTTCCAGCACTTTCTCCAGTGAGGGTGTCCCAGAGGCAGCATTTTGGAGGATGTTTTATTTCTCTCCTCTTTTGAGAGTGATGGAAAAAAGGACACATTCTTCATTTCTCAGTGCTGAGCATCATTTTCTCCATTCATAGACTTAGGTGTTATCATCACATCTCCCAGTTAGTCCTCTGTGTGTGTTCCATGACCCTTTAGGAGCCAAACTTGGAATTCCTGTTGCATTGAGCTGTTATTTCCTTCAAAGACACCCAATTCCTGGTCTGAGAGCTCTTTGCCTGCATGTAGAGCAATTGCATTGTCATAATCCTTTAATCTATGCAGTGGTTAATTGCTGTTTGTAATGAGCTCTAAATTTATCATGATAAAGAAGTGCCTGCTTTTTAGAACTGCGGCTTTTATTGTTGCACAGCAAAAAAAAATAATTATTTATGCTTCATTTTCTATCAAAAAGCTGCCATGTAGATGTATTCCCTGCTGTACAATTCATTAGGAGCTATTAATTTGCTGTTATGATGACGTTTTGACTAATATGTTGTTCTTTAAATGTTAATTATTGATTTTGTGGGGTTTTTTTTTTTTTTCCTTAGTATTGGCTACCCTGTTGTGACTTTGGGCTTTGGCTTCAAAAGTTACGTCAGCTACAAAATGCGTTTAAGAAAGCAAAAAGAAGTGCAGAAAGAGAATGAGTTCTACATGCAGCTCCTCCAGCAGGCCCTGCCCCCAGAGCAGCAGATGCTACAAAGGCAAGAGAGGGAGGCAGAGGAAGGCAAGTTCTACTTATTACTCATTTTGTTTTCCCTTTAAAAACCCCCCCCAAAAAAATCATCCCATTTGCTAAGGAAGAGCTTCCTTTTGTTTTGATGAAAACTTTGAAAACGAGGAGCCAGAATTTGAACTCTTCTAGAAGTGAGCAATATGACAGAAGAATTATGACCCCTCTCTTTAGTTCTTTATTAGCTAATAATGAGAGGGAAATTCAGAGGAGCTTCTTAATACCTGACGGGGGCTCCAGAAAGGCTGGGGGAGGAGTTCTTAATACTGTCCAGGGTGGCAGGACTAGGAGTGATGGATGCAAATTGGAAGAGGGGAGATTTAGGCTGGATTTAAGAAAGAAATTCTTTGGTGTGAGGGTGGAGAGACCCTGGAAGAGGTTGCCCAGAGAGGTTGTGGATGCCCCCTCAATCCCTGGAGGTGTTTAGGGCCAGGCTGGATGAGGCATTGAGCATCCTGGGGTGGTGGGAGTTGTCCCACCAGATTGAACTATAGATGATCTTGAAGGTCCCTTCCAACCCAAACCATTCTTTGATAATCTCAGTGAGAGCTCTGTGAAGCTCTAATATTTATTACTAAATCCCTTGGTTACTGTTTCTTGCCTGAAATGAGAAGAAATGGACTTAAAATTTCATGTGACTTGTGATTTTTGTGCTCTAGATGGGCTCCACGAGTGATTAACTTCTGCAGCAAAGATTGATGTGTGGTTAATGATTTTTCATGGAGTGTCAGGGTATTGATTGATTTAATGGACTAAGTATTTATTGTTTTTTTTCTCATTTTGCTATTGCAGCAGCCAAAGGATTATCTGATATGGATTCCTCATTGCTGCTGCAGCACAATGGAGGCATTCCAGCCAACAAGAAGATAACTGCCACGTTGCCAGAGCTGGAATATAGAGAAAAAGGAAAAGAAAAGGACAAGGATGCCAAGAAACACAACCTTGGAATAAACAACAACATTTTGCAACCTGTAGACTCTAAAATACAAGAAATTGAGTATATGGAGAACCATATCAACAGTAAAAGATTAAATAACGATCTTGTGGGGAGTACAGAAAACCTTTTAAAAGAGGACTCGTGCACTGCCTCCTCTAAGAACTACAAAAACGCCAGCGGGGTGGTGAACTCCTCCCCCCGCAGCCACAGTGCCACCAACGGCAGCATCCCCTCCTCCTCGGCTAAAAATGAGAAAAAACAGAAGTGTGGCAGCAAGAGCCCCAGCACACACAACAAGGACTTAATGGAAAACTGTATTCCCAACAACCAGCTAAGCAAACCAGATGCACTGGTAAGGTAAGTTGGAGCTGAGTGTTGTCCTACAGCCTGTCTTCTCCTTCCTTCTTCTTCTTCTTCCTTAGGATGGTGAAATGATTCCATAAATCATAGAGTGCTTTGGGTTGGAAGGGACCTTAAAGATCATGGAATTCCAGCCCCTCTGCCATGGGCAGGGACAATTCCCACCAATGCCTCATCCAGCCTGGCCTTAAACACCTCCAGGGATTGAGGGGGCATCCACAACCTCTCTGGGCAACCTCTAACAGTGTCCCACCACCCTTACAGTCAAGAATTTCTTTCTTCTCTCCATCCTGAATCTCCCCTCTTCCCATTTACATCCATCCCTCCTAGTCCTGCCATTCTGGACCCTATTCAAAAGTCCTCCTCTAGCCTTTCTGGAGCCCCCTGAAGCTCCTCTGAGGTCCCCCCTGAGCCTTCTCTTCTCCAGGCTCTACAACCCCAACTCCTTCAGGGAAATGTGGAGAATTATCTGCATGTTGCTGGTTTGAGTTGGGCACTTCTCTACCCTCTTCATGGTTTCTCTTCTCATTAATGAGAATAACCTCATTTTTGCTGTGCTGCTGTTAAAAATGAGGTTTGTAAAGTCCTGAGAGGAAAGAAAGGGCTTTGTGGGAAGGTTTGGCCATGGAGCTGTGGCAAGGAATGAGTTTTAAACCTTGTTTTTTACATTTTCTATTAGACATGGACATTTTTACATGCTGTGATGAGAGGTTAGAGCAGGTGGTCATTGTAATCATCCAAATCAGGTTTCCTTCCCCAGAACTGAGCATGAATTAATGCCAGTGCCCTCACAGAGCTCAAGCTGCTCTGCTTGGGTAGGGATGGAGTAGCAGTTCCTGCTCTCAGATTGCTTTATTGAGCCCCAAAAGTGAATGAAGCTGCTTCAGCCTGTTGTTTGTGGAGTGTTTCCACAGGCTGTGTGGGCGTGATGTGGTTCTTGTGCTACAAATCCTTGTTGTGCACTGATTTCCCCAGTGCAGGGGAGGCAGGAGCACTTCAGCATCCCATGTGCTGCTGCTTGGAGCTCCTCACAGACCCAGGAGGCTGAAATCATTCATAAAACCCTCCTTCTCTTCAGATGCAGCAGTGTGTCACTCCTCCAACAAAACTCACCTACTAGCTTGGATAGTGTGGAGTGTGCTGAAATTGAGAAAATTGTGTTTATTTTTTTCCTTGCCTTGTGAGTTATCCTGTCCCTGGGGTCTGAGGTTCATCTTTTCCAGGGCTGTTGCTCACTGCTGTTATTCAACTTTCCTCCTGCGTCAGTGCTGTACCCTGAGAAGGGGCTGTTTGCAGCCCTGCAACTCTGCCTGACTTTGAGCCCAGCTCACATTTGCTCAGCTTCCAAATAAAGATGCTTTTTATAACCACTTGTCCAGCAGACACCCAGCAGGATGGCAAAGCCAAGCTGCTTTCCTTTTGCCTTCACAAATGATTTTTTTTTTTTTTTTTTCCCTGAGCTGACTAACCAGTATTAAATGTAAAATATGCCTTCTGGCTGCTGGGGATGTGGGATTAGCAGGGAAGATTGGGAAGGTTTTCAGAACAAGACAGTCTTCCATGTCAATTTTTTTCTCTTAAATACTCCAGCTGACATTTGTGTCTGAAAAAGTGCTGCTGCTGAGGTTCATATTTTTATGAACTCTTCTTTGGAACAGTGTGTTCAGTCTGGTGAATGCTTTGTGCAAGCTTGGTTTAGCTTTTTGGAGAGGAGTTTATTCATCTGGGTTGACTTCTTGTCACTGTCACTTCTGAGGAGCAGCAAGATTGGTTCATGTTGTAGGAACTCAGTGTTTTGAACGAGTCCAACTTGTATTTATTTGGGGTTTTTTTTTATATTTATAGAATCAAAGGATGCTTTGGGTTGGAAGGAACCTTAAAGATCATCCAGTTCCATCTGGTGGGACACCTCCCACCACACCAGGTTGCTCAATGCCTCATCCAGCCTGGCCTTAAACACCTCCAGGGATTGAGGGGACATCCACAACCTCTCTGGGCAACATCTTTTCCACTGTCTCACCACCCTCACACCAAATAACTTCTTTCTTCTATTCTTCTCCAGCCTAAATCTCCCCTCTTCCAATTTGCATCCATTATTTCTACTCCTCCCATCCCATATCCTATTCAAAAATCCTCCCCCAGCCTTTCTGGAGCCCCCTGAAGGGGAGATTGAGAAGCTCCTCTGAATTTCCCCCTGAGCCTTCTCTTCTCCAGGCTGAGAATTGCTTAATATTTCTTATTGCAGGTAATAATCACATCCTGCCTTTAGCTGTGTGAACCCTTGAAAAAGATCCCAAGAAGCCTGGCAGTGCAGCTTGGCAGGTCTCCTTGTATCCACAGAGGCCTTGCCTTTGGCACAGGAGGTGTTGACACAAGCTGTCTCGTGTACTAATTAATCTTGGAGATAACAATGACTTCTTCTGGCAGTTGGACTAAGGAAAATATTTGTGAAGCCAGAGCCTGATCTCTACCCCATCTTGTTTTGCTTCCCTAAAAGTTGATGTTAACCTGCAGAGTCAGACTTGAAGGTTTTCATGTGAGTTTCTGATGGTTGGGATGGTAATTTTTTGCATCTTTTATGCCAGAATTGATGTCCTAAAAGCAACTGCTGCTTCTTCCTTATCCCCCCCTGCCTGAGCTGTAGCAGAAGGCTGCAGTGGGGGTCTTTGTTTCATGAATCATAGAATGGGTTTGGTTGGAAGGTGCCTTCAAAATCATCCAGTTCCAGCCCCCTGCCATGTGTAGGGACACCTCCCACCACACCAGGAGCAAAGGAAAAGATAAAATAGGAAAGGAAAAGACTTGGGAATGTAAATGAGAAATGTGTGAGATGATTTTCAAGCCCCTGCCAACAGAGAGTCTTTGGGCTGCTGAGGAACAGAATAACCTTTGGAAATGGCAGAGACTTAGATCAATTCTGGAGGAAAAATAAGTGACTCTGCTTTTTCTCTGTGGATTATTGTTTTCTTGGTCATGAAAAATGCTCTGAGGAGCCACCAGTAACAGGGTTGTAGTTACCAGCAGAACTTCAGTGCTGCTTATTCAAGTAGGTTGGTTGCAGGGGGTGCTAATGCTAAAAGAGTGGGTCAGGGCAGAAAAAAAGGGGAAAATGTGGCTCTTAAAAAGGCACCTGGAGCTTTCTGGTTCTTTAAGATTTCTATGAACTGTGTTGAATCTTTGTGTAGTTGCATCAAGCAACTAAATTAAGCATCCAGGGTGTGTCATCCTCCCAGTCATCAATACTTGGAGGGATTAAACAGAACTGAATTGTCTTGAAGTTGATCCATCCATCTTCCCCAAGGCACGTGGAGAAATACTCAGTCCTTGGAGGTGATTACTGATTAATTTTCCTCATCAGAGAGGTCAGGAATGATGTGAGAGAAGGAAATGAGTGTGTATCTGCATTGATTATCATGACAAACCAGAAGAAATTTGCCTTGGTGGGATATAAACAGCACGAGGTAATAATCTGCAGCAAAACCCTCGCTTTGAAGATAGTTCTGTGTCAAAATGACTTGTGGTTTGTGCAGCAGGAGAGCAAAGTATCTCCTGGAACTTAAGTTTTCTTCACACACACACATCTTCCCCCCCCTCTTTGGTAAATAGCTTTGCCAATAAGCCTGGAAGTATGAGAATTAAGCAGAAAATGAAATGGTGGAAAGGAAAATAATAAAAATCAGAAGTGGAGGCTTATTGGGTCATTTGTCATTGTAACAGGAGTGCAGACTAAGGAAGGGAGGAGGGAAAACTCCACAAACTCCTCAGTGCTGGCAGCTCCAAACCTTTTCTTCTGTGGGTTTACCTTCAGGATGTGTTTTTATTTTAGAAAGGGGGCAACAGAAAGGCTGGGCTTCATCTCTTTGTGTTTCTCTAAAAATTATGAAGGACCCCTCTCTCTAGAGAAATGTAGAAGAGCTTTGACTTGCTGTTCCACAGGAAGAAGTTTTTAGGTTTTCTTGCCATCAGCTTCATCCCGGTGGCCTCCTCTGGACCTGTTCCAACATCTCAATGTCCATCTGATGTTGAGGGCTCCAGAACTGACCCCAGTAACTCCAGTTGGAGTCTCACCAGAGCCCAGTAGAGGGGCAAAATCCCCTCCTTTGCCCTTGTGGCCACATTTCTCTTGCTGCAGCCCAGGATTGGGTTGGATTCTGGGCTGCAAGTGCTCACTGTTGGCTCATGTTGAATTTCTCCTCCACTGACACCCCCAAATCCTTCCTTTTGGGGTTTCCCTCAAGCCTCTCCCCTCACACCCTGTGTCTCTGCTTGGGGTTGCCTCATTAGTACCTTGCACTTGTCCTTATTGGAGGTTGAAATGCTTTAACTTTGGGGCAAGTGGGGAACATATAGTTGAAATTGTATTTTCAAATTCTTTTTTTCTTAGGTTGGAACAAGATATAAAAAAGTTAAAGGCTGACCTGCAAGCCAGCAGGCAGGTGGAGCAGGAGCTGCGCAGCCAGATCAGTTCTCTGACTAACACAGAGAGGGGAATTCGGTCTGAAATCAGCCAGCTCCGCCAGGAAAATGAGCTGCTGCAGAACAAGTAGGTGCTCCTCCACTTCTTCATCACTTCAGGCTGATAATGGGGGGAATATTATATCAAAACTCTTGAAAATTTGGGTCATTTTGCCCTGCAAATCCAGCAAGGCTGAAGTGGGAACCAGTCACAGCGGTTTGTTCTCGGTGAGTGAAACCTTCCATTAAATCCCCTACCTGTTGCTTTGCAGATTACACAACGCTGTACAAATGAAACAGAAAGACAAACAGATGATCAGCCAGTTGGAGAAGAAGCTAAAGGCAGAGCAGGAGGCAAGAGCCTTTGTAGAAAAGCAGTTGATGGAAGAAAAGAAAAGAAAGAAGTTGGATGAAGCAACTGCTGCACGTGCTGTCGCCTTTGCTGCTGCTACCAGGTACTTTGTGCTGCCCCAGAAGGCAGAAAAGGGCTGAAATATTGTCTTGGGGGAGAATTTTGAGATGAATTTTCACCCTTTTGAATATAAGGGAGTAGTTTGTAGCACCTGATTTGTTTTAAGAGGTTTATTTGGGTTTGGGTAGTGGGAGCTCTCTGGGGATCTCCTTCTGGAGCAGAATCTCAGTGCCCAGATAAGTCACATTTCCAGGGTGTAAAGGATGAAGATTTCTCTAAGAGATTTAATTTTAGGGCAGTGGGAGCATTGAGGGGATCTCCTTCCATGGAGCAGAATCTCAGTGCCCAGATAAGTCACATTTCCAGGGTGTAAAGGATGAAGATTTCTCTAAGAGATTTAATTTTAGGGCAGTGGGAGCATTGAGGGGATCTCCTTCCATGGAGCAGAATCTCAGTGCCCAGATAAGTCACATTTCCAAGGTGTAAAGGATGAAGATGCTCTAAATCACCTGCAGTGATGGTGCTGACAGAGGTGTTGTACCCAGCACAAGTCATTCTGTTTCCAATCAATAGAACAAGCTCTTTCACCTGAGGGCCATGAATCAAGGGTTCACCCAATGACATTGGCCAAAATAGTCTTTTAATCTCAAATTTTGGAAGTTTTCTGCTCAGACCAGTGCTCAGCAGAATGATGCTTCAGTGGTAATGGAGGTGTGTAGGTGGTTTTTGAAGATGAAAGCGTGGCACAGGTGTGGATGTATTTAATCTGCTGTGCTCCAAGTGTGTAAAGAATTATTTCTGCTTCTCTGTTCTCTGTGTTTCATAAATATTCCAAATTTCCCAGCACTTCAGGCACAACTTTCCTCAGCTTTTTTTGCACCGTTGCCGTGAGGGAAATTATCTTGTTGGAAAGAACAAAGTTGGCCTCTTCTTTTTATCCTTCAATATTGATATTAATTTTTGTGTTATCAGCATTTCAGGAGTGACAGCCTCATTCTTATTTCATCTTACTCTCTTTTCATGTTTTGTGGGGTTTTCTCTTTTTTTTCCTCTCTCTCCAGAGGAGAATGTACCGAAACTTTACGAAATAGGATCCGAGAGCTGGAGACAGAGTGCAAGAAGCTAACAATTGACATCAAGCTGAAAGAAGATCAGATACGAGACCTAGAAATGAAAGTTCAGGTAATGAAAAAGCACCAGGGACTCAAATCAGCAGCACAAGGAGAGCTTCCAGCCCTCAAAAATAGGGACATCTACATAAGAGGCAATGAAAACCTTCAGATCTGTCTTGCATCAGGCTTTGTAAGATGAGGAAGGTTAATATTCTCAGCTCCATCCCAGTCAATTATTTAAATTATTAGGATTTTTTTCTCCCAAACCAATGGGTTACTGAGGATATAATTCCCTCAACAACACCTTGGCAACAAGCTCCTTATGTTAGACAATCTGTATCATTAGAAATCTTACTGCTGGCAAGTGAGATTGCTTACTCAGTGCAGTCTTCATGGCTGGCCAGACATATTTTATTTTATATTTTTTTAGTGGAAGTGCTTGAATATTAAAAGTACACTGTGGGTAGACTTGCAGCAGACACATTGTCTGGCCTCTTAAGAGTTTGGGAGCTCAAGTGTGTGGGTTGAGTTGACCTTGTTCCTTTAGAGTGTCTGTTCTTACAGATGGACTCTCCACTGACAATTAGCATGAATATATATTTTTGGGGGTTTTTTTTTACTGTCTTGTGGTTTCTAAAACACTTCTTTAAAATCCACCTGAAAACTTGTTTCCCAAGTAACACATGCAGCTTTGTTGTTCCTGGATTTACCAAACCCTTGAAAATATGTTGGTTCATCTCTGGAGATGACAATTAAATCCTTCCAACCAGCTGAATTCAGGCTTTTTCATTACACTGGCACCTTCAAACCCTTAAAAAGGGATTTTGTTAAGGGATTAATATTACCCACCTTGTTTTTCTGTTTTGAAAGTATAGAATTGGGATTTTTTTCTGTGTTTTATTTGTCTCTTTTTCTCAGTCAAAATGTGAATACACAGTGGCAAGGTGCAAATACAGGAGATAGAAAAGTCCCCTCTCACCAGCCAGATCAAAGGGATTAAAATGCAAAGTTTATCTGGTGTCACTTTAATCTGTTGAGACAGACAGGAATCTTCTCCCATTCTAGTCCTTGTGCTTGTGGGAAGTGTTTTGCTGTTCCAGGCCTTGGTAAAGCTTGGCTGGGAATGAGGAGGAGGATTCCTGGGTGATGGGTCTTCATACAGATGATGAGGGGTCTGAAGAGCAAAGGGGGATGAGGAGCAAAGACAAATGAGGAAGAGGGAGGGATGAGG
>VZTY01010414.1:0-87918 GCA_013400935.1 Turnix velox | reverse complement strand
CTATTCTATGATTCTAATTACATAGTTCCCTGGTCCTTGAGCAGAGGCTGACATGATGCCCTGGGCCATGGGCAAAGTGTGGGAGCCCTGGGGGGCTACCAAGGGAGGATCAGGCCTATTGGTGCCCTCAGGGTCTCTGCAAAATGGACTATTACTGTGAAGTGAAGCTTTGTAAGCAGCTGGTGAGAAAACTGTTTTCCATATTTTAATGGTAAGCAGTCTCCAAGTGATTTTTTTTCCCCCTTTTTTAATCTCCATATTCCTCACCCCCTTTCAGTTTTTGTTTTGAGCAATTTTTTGCATTACATCAAGAAAGCACTCATTAAAGCAGTTCATTTGATTCTGTAATATTTTGTGTTTCTTTGCTCAGTGNGTTTTGAGCAATTTTTTGCATTACATCAAGAAAGCACTCATTAAAGCAGTTCATTTGATTCTGTAATATTTTGTGTTTCTTTGCTCAGTGAAATCACATGTTGCCCTGAGATTCTATTGTGTGTTCACTTAAGTTGCCATGCTGCCTCATGAAAGATGCTCTTTCCACAGCTGCAGCCTTCATCTTCTCTGACAGCTGAACTGCATCCTTCTCATTACACCATTGTTGGTCATTGAGTTAAACTGGTATGACACATCAGGAGATTTTTAGGATGAGTCCATGTGCTGAAAAGCTTAAATCGTAAAGAAGAGCTGTAGGACTTTTCCAAACTCTATTTTCTACTAAGCATATTAAGAGTTCTAAGAAGTAGGAATTAATGCCACACTGACTCAAAATTAAAAGCTTTAGTTCAGCAAAGAGAAATTAAACATTCTTTTGAGGGAATTTAATCAATTTTCAGAATTAAATTTCAAAAATTTGCTTTATTAGAAAAAAAATCACCTGGACTTCTTAAAGGAAAAAAAAATGTATGAAACCTGCAAGAAGCTCTTCTGGCAAGTTGCAGATTTTTCTTTTTGCTTCCTTACTTTTACAAATGTCTCATTTTTTAAGTCTAAAATCTCACACATTCTAATAACAGCCCTACTTTCATAAAAGCATTGTTGAGATGCTTTCTTTATAGTTATTTCCAAATAAAGCCTGAGAAAGAAAAGAGTAACACAGAATCATAGTTTCAGAAGGGACCTTCAAAGGCCATGTAGTCCAACCCCCCTGCAGTGAACTGGGACATGCTGCACTAGATCAGGTGTCTCAGAGCCTCATCAAGCCTGGCCTTGAATGTCTCCAGGGATGGGGGCTCCACCACCACTCTGGGCAACCTGTTTCAGTGCCTCACCACCTTCAAGGTGAAAAACTTTTTCCTAATGTTTAATTTAAACCTATCCTGCTCTAGTTTAAAACCATTGCACCTCATCCTATTGGTGTATGCCCTGGCAAATAGTCCCTCCCCAGCTTTCTCCTACGCTCCCTTTAGGTAGTGGTAGGCTGCTATGTGGTCTCCCCTGAGCCTTTTCCAGGCTGAACAGCTGCAGCTCTCTCAGTCTGTCCTCAGAGGGGAGGAATAATAAGTAGATTCCATCTCCAGTTGCTCAAGTAGGAAGAGTACAGGTTAAAATTGATTGACTGGATTTTCAGCTTGCATTAATGAAGATAACTCTTTGTAAAAATGCTTCAGAAAGGATAATAGCTGCTTTTAAAACTTCTATAGAGCTATCATTTGGCACTACTGAGAAGAGATTGGTTCTGTNAAGCCTGGCCTTGAATGTCTCCAGGGATGGGGGCTCCACCACCACTCTGGGCAACCTGTTTCAGTGCCTCACCACCTTCAAGGTGAAAAACTTTTTCCTAATGTTTAATTTAAACCTATCCTGCTCTAGTTTAAAACCATTGCACCTCATCCTATTGGTGTATGCCCTGGCAAATAGTCCCTACCCAGCTTTCTCCTACGCTCCCTTTAGGTAGTGGTAGGCTGCTATGTGGTCTCCCCTGAGCCTTTTCCAGGCTGAACAGCTGCAGCTCTCTCAGTCTGTCCTCAGAGGGGAGGAATAATAAGTAGATTCCATCTCCAGTTGCTCAAGTAGGAAGAGTACAGGTTAAAATTGATTGACTGGATTTTCAGCTTGCATTAATGAAGATAACTCTTTGTAAAAATGCTTCAGAAAGGATAATAGCTGCTTTTAAAACTTCTATAGAGCTATCATTTGGCACTACTGAGAAGAGATTGGTTCTGTCATCTTTGTAATTGCTCTTCAGGTAGATTTAATCTCCTATTAGATCATCCCTTAACTCCATCCCTGCCAGAGTAAAGCCGCGCTCTCCCAGCGTCTTCTCACTAGTGCTGTGCTGTAGACCCTTGTGCATTCGATGTTCTGCCACTGGACATCCGTCAGATTCTTTACATTTCACTTGAGCTGAGGAGCACAAAACCTCACATATATTTTCACATGCATCTTGTACAGGAGAATAATAATTCTTTTCTCAATTTGCTAGGAACAGAACAAACTCTGTTCCCAAGCGTGTGGTTTGCCATATTTCTAATGTAATAGCATTGTTGGCTTGTATTCCTTCTACCCAGGTCTCTTCATCAAGATTTCTACCCACTGTCTCTTAGGCAGTACCACTGCAAACCTGGAGGTATACCTCAAGGTTGTTGCAGCTGATGTGCAGAACTTTATGTTCTTCATACTGAATTTCATGATGTTTCTGTTGGCCCAGTACCCAAGCCTATCAAGGCCCATTTGGATGTCATATTGCTGCACCTGTGCTACAGCTAATGTTATAACACTATCTAATCACAAGCTGATTAGCTGTAACTTTCCAACACTATAGTCTGTCATGGTCTGTAGATTACTTGTATCCTTAAACAGGTATGCACATAGAAATACATACACCACTCTGCTGGCCCACATTGTGGGCATTTCATTCCTCTTCCCTCAACATAGAAAGGATAGGTTGAAGCCCATAGTGGGAACTGTATAAGCTGTGGCCATTCATCATGTTTGCATCTCCGGATCTGATATTGGTGGGAGTCACAAGGAGAGCACCTGTCTTTTCCACCCACACACTTACTGGTTTGCCTTTACCAGCTGATATCCTCCTGGGTGAATCTGGTGCGCAGTGACTGGGTTCAAATGTCCTTTGTTTCCCCTGGGGCTGCTTAGGCAACCAACACATGTATTAATGTTTTATTAGTTATTTCTTGCTGTCCTCGTTAGTTCCTTCCTTACTTTGACTTTCCTAATGAACTGTAATATCGTGATGAACGCAGCTGTTGGCATTGGGTAAGGAGTGCGTGGGATATGACATTACACACTGCAGTAGAGTGTCCAAATCCTCAAACTCTGAGAACAACATGTACAAAGTTACCCATGCTCATGACTGCTCTAAAGATCAGGTCCTAAGATCAGGTCTGATGCAAAAGGAAAATCACTTTGTGAATCACCAGCCTGCATACCAGGCAGATTCCTACCTCCCACTCTGGTTTCTCTAGGCACTTCTTCCAGTTCTGCCTTTTTCTTCTGCTTGTGAGTAGGTGGATTTTACCATTTCCCCCCCCCAACCTTTCCAAACTCTGGTGTTTTGTACACATTATCGTTTCTTCTGTATGGTGTGAAAAGTGTGTATACTGCTGGAGCAACCCTCAAAAATCCTTGTTCTGGAGTATCTTAGTCTAGAGCATATGTCTGTTCAGCTTGCTGTGTAAACCCCTGCAAGAAGCTCCAAGTGAAAAGAACTTTCTGAGAATCTCTTTGTGAAGTTGTCATTGTCATTGTGGCTTTAAGTGTAAATTGTTTTTTTTTTCCTCATAGGAGAATTGGAAAAGTCATCCTGATGGAAAATGAAGAACACACTTCACTTGTAAATTACTTCTGAAAACACAGCAAGGGAAATCACCAGTCCTACGCTTCTATGCTACATGTAAGTTTATTTAGCTCAGTCAAAAAAGATATGATCAGAGGATGCGAGTGCTAAAATAGCAGAGAAAAGGCAATGAAACATTAAAGCTTATTTGAGGTCAGTCCAAGGAACAGGAATTAAATTCTCAATTTCCCCATGAAAACCAGCTTGAAAAGGGGTATGAACATTATAAAGATTTCAAGAAATGTCTTCCTATTAAAAAATAAATGTTCTTTTCTCTAGTGAAGAGCAGGAGTAGTGCAACAGCTAGAAAACATTGAGGCAGGAAGCAAGCTGACCTAGTGACTAAATTATCTATCTCTATCTTGACGCCTACAGCATGCTTCTCTCTAGTAGCCAGCCAGGCCAAAGAGAATTAAACCCATAACCTTTCCAGCTCTGCCGTTTTTTTTTTCTCCTTTCAGAGATACTACTCCTTTCCTCTACCATTTACCAAAATAATTGGTATATCTTATTAATGTTAGCTATGGAAGTCTACATGACACACATAGACCATTCTACTTTTCTCATAACCTTTATTTTTAAAAAATCTTTTAATTAGTCTGTTAATATGTGGAAGAGTCATCATAGTTTCAAGCTTTGATTCACATTTTTCTTTAATCAGACCCCTAGATGAAAAAGCTCCAGAAATAACAAAGCAGTGCCGTTTCCTCTCTTTGTTACTGATTTGGATTTTGAGGCACATTTTTCCTGATGTTGTTTCCTCTTTGTAGGGTATGAGAACTCTAAAGAACCCTTTCTGCTTTCAACATCAAGCTGTGCTTGCTTGCTGTTTACTGCACATATTTTTAATTGGAAAATTAGGATACTTCAAATGTCCCTACCTCACACCATGCTGACATCTGTATTCATTTTAAACAAAACTTCAGTTTGTAAAAGGTGGTTTGCTGAATAAGAATAAGAATTCCTAGACAAACTGATTTTTTCTTGTTTTTTACTTGTTTGACTTTTCTTGTTCTTGACTTCTCCTCATTGAATAGTTGATGTGATACAAAATGAGGCTGTGGGGCCACTTCCAGAGGATCTACAATCCTTAAGAATACCAGTAACTATACACAGCATGCAGGACTTCCTCTTCAGCTACTGCTCACCATCTACGAAAAAGGCATCAATCCTAAACTACTTATCAGGGATTTTTTAATGTAGTCATTAAAGGTGTAAAAGCACTACTAGATGGTCCTTCACCTATGCAGGAGTTTAAGGCAGCCAAGGCACATAACCCTTATGTGAGGCTTGCTTCCTTATTTTCATTCAGAGTTGTCTGAAAGAGTGAGTCAGACTGGGCATCCTGCTTTAGGCTGCAGAAGTTAACAATTCCCACTCGTCTGAGGAAATTTATTTCATCTCTTTCCCAGGAGGACCAGTCATCAAAATTAAAAGAAAAGATAAGGAGGAGTTACTGGAAGTATTGAACACCCAATAATAGGACAAGGGGCAACAGGTATAAGCTGGAACACAGGAGGTTCTACATAAATGAGAAAAAATTTTGTCACAGTGAGGGTGACAGAACAGTGGCACAGGATGCCCAGAGCGGGTGTAGGATCTCCTTCTCTGGAGACATTCAAATGCTGCCTGAATGGATGCCTTTCTGTGTGACCTGATCTGGATGTTCCTGCTCCTGCAGGGGGATAGGACCAGATGATCTCTTGAGGTCCCTTCCAATCACATTCTGTGATTCTGTGATCTTTGTCTTGATCAAAACATTCATAAAGTGATGCTACCCTGAATCTGGATCTGGGCAAATACTCCAAAATCTCCTAACAAAAATACAGCTAGTCTGATTTTTTTATCTTTCTTTTTTCCTTGCTGATTATTACAAAGTCATAGTTCTGTGTAGAATTGCTGTGAGCCCTTGATGAAGAAAGCTTTGGATATCTTTTACAGACTTTCACACACAGGATTAAACTCTGTATTGCATGAATGTCCTTGCAGTTTTCATCTTAAAAATCTGCACAACTGGGAGGTAGGCTATCCAACACTTCCCTGCCAGCATTCCTTATGAATTCTGTATTTCCCTTTCAGCAGGTGTGTTCCTCTTCTCCAGCACTGAAATGGGTGATGAGTTATAGTTGATAAAATGAAAATGTCATCATTCAGGGGACGTAGATGAAGGCATTCATCATGGAGTCCAGGCAAGAATAAGTAAGTAAGAAAGTATCTCACAGAAGTAAAGAAGATGCAGTTTTGGTGCTGTTAGGAGTGTAAATCTAGGAAGGAAATTTTTAGTGCTAATACATCAGTTCCCCTGGCAACATTTTCTTTAGCTGTAGGAACATTTTGTCTCTGGTCCAAACAGTTAGCTTAATTGCTCCAGTTATCATTCAGTTTATTCTAAGGAACTTTTCAATGCATGATAGCGTGCCAAGAAAATGTAAACATCATTTTCCACACTCATTATAATCGCTACTACATTTTTCATTATTGCTTAGGGTCATGTTTTTCAGACTCACTTTGTATTCACTGCCAGATTCTTCAAGGAGTTCAGGCAAAGTGCAAATTTATCCAGAGCTCCTTTAAAACTGGTGTTCTCAACACCTATCAGCCAGCATTTGGTAAGTCCAGCTCTGGAGATGTCTGATGAACAACATACAAGCCTTGTCAGTAATATGCACACACAAGGACTATACCTATGTCTCCAGATCCCACAGGACTTCCCTGATAAAGCCAAGAAGACTGCCATGGGAGTATGAAATTATACCACTTTTCTTCCTTTCATGATGATTCTGCAAGGTTGCCAGTTATGAGGAATGTTAATGCTCAAACCTCTGAAACCAGAATATTAATGAATATTCCCTAAATGATCTCCAGGAAGGATCCAAACTGATACTTCAGTGATGAGAGAGCAGATTACCATTATAAAAGTAGGCACAATATTGGAAAAGCTGTGTGTTTTTTGCATTTTCATGAAACGCATCCTTATGACTGACATCATACCACTCCCTTTGGGGATTCAGTTGAGATCACTAAGTAGAAAAGGCAGGTGCTTTTTCTTAGAAATAAATGTCTCCTGTGTTCTGCATCTGTGATACGAAATCTGTGACTGAAAGCTACCCTTTTTCAGCAAAAGAACCTAAGTCCCTATCAGAGATGGTTTCAGATATTCAATTTCTCCTTAAGAAGCTGCATAATGGAAGAGCTCATGAGCACTGCTGCGTTTGTGCTTTCTTTTAGAAGAGCAGTAAGCTTCATATTCAGCCATTTTCTTTGCAACACTTGTAAGTGAAATAAGATTCCCTAAAAGCTTAGAGAACTGGTGAGTACTAAAAGACCTCAGGAATATAGTAAAGACTGGTATGCTTATAAGGTAAATATTTCAGACCCCTCGCATCTTCTGTTCCATGCAGCTCTTTCTTCAGCAAAGCCAGAGAATGCAGTACAGCACAGTTACTGCGACCTCTGCCAGAAAACCTTCTGCCACTTGACTTATACCTGCAAGGCATGATCTGTGTGGCCTCAGGATAAACTTAAGGGATCCCAAAAAAGGAGACACCCTCTCCCTGCCAGTAGCAAGCGCTGCTGTTCTGCCACCTCCTTGCTCCCAGCAGGAGCTCGCTGCATTACTCCTTCCCGCCGCAGTTTGCTCCCACTCCTGCCTCACGGCTCGACTTGCTCTTCTTTTGAATTCCCTCGTTGAACCTTTACCAGCAGAAGCACACGTAAAAGCTTCAGGTCTCTTTATGTGCCGGAGTCAAACATTTACTTACAACTGCTGTTCTAGCAATAACAATTAAATTAAACATGAAGGGAGTGGAGCCTCTTGGAAGAGCTACAAGCTGGAGGTGTAAATCACACCACATAACTAATTTATGACATTCTATGCCTACAGCTGTACAATGACAGTTTGGAAGTGTGAGGGTGGCTGTGATTTCTAAGTACTCTCGGTGGCAGAAGAATAGGAAGCTTACATGAGCCTCTATCTCTGCACACAATGTCATAAATTAAATAAGGTCAGGTTAGGTCAGTAGCTGAACCCAAAGAATTAATTGGAAGAGATTTGGGTTTCTTTTTACCAACACAAAAATAAGTTATTTTGGAGTTTCTGAAACATATGACAACTACATTACTTCTCAACCACTGAAATTGTCCAATTACAATTCTCAGTGAAAAAGTGCTGGAGCGAACTTTTTAGAAGGGTAGCCTTAAAACCACTTATGACTTGGATACTTTCCTCTATCCAGCGTGACAATATTTGTCAATACTTCTGAAAACACATTGGTTAAAATATCTTTTGTCAATTCCTTTGCTGTGATTTTAACAACCTTGCAATTATTAAGAGTCTGGTCCTTTGTAAAAAAAAAAAAAATTCAAAGCTTAGCTTGTTCATAAGGTTTGGTTTGAGGTGCCTTTGACTTAAAAGTGTACCATATGTAGACCATAAAGAGCAGGAGTGGCTATTGTGGTAGGATTTCATGCTTAATACTTGGGAAAGTATTGTCATTCTTGATCTCATACTCTTTTATGCAAATTCTGTATTTGCCTTAGGAAGAAAATCAATTAGTCACTTGAGAATTTACATACTAAGACATTTTAAAGAAGATTCAGTGAGGCTGAAAGCTGTGTCCCACACACACTTGCTTCACAGCAACCCCATTCAATGCTACAGTACTGGGGCAGAGTGGCTGGAGAGCTGCCTGACAGAAAAGGACCTGGGGATGCTGGTCAACAGCCAGCTGAATATGAGCCATCAGTGTGGCCAGGTGGCTAAGAAGACCAAATAGTATCCTGGTCTCTATCAGAAATAGTATGTCCAGCAGGACTAGGGAAGTGTTTGTCTCCCTGCACTTGGCACTGGGGAGGCCTCACCTCCAATACTGTGTTCAGTTTTGGACCCCTCACTAAGAGAAGTTGAGGTTCTGGAGCATGGCAAAAAAGAACAATGAAGATCATAGAGGGGTTGTATCATAAGTCTTACCAGGAGTAGCTGAAGGAGCTGGAGTTGTTTAGCATGGAGAAAAGGAGACAAAAGGGACACCCTATCACTCCTTGCAAATACCTGAAAGGTAGTGAGGTGGGGGTCAGTTCTCTACTCCCTTGTAACAGACAATAAGAGAAGAGGAAATGGCCTCAATTGCAACTAGAGGAGGTTTAGATTGGATATTAGGAAATATTTATTCACCAAAATAGCTATCAAGCATTGGAGCAGGGAAGTGACTGAGTCACTTATCCTGTGAGTGTTTAAAAGACATGTAGATGTAGTGCCTAGGTCCTTGGTTTAGTGGTGGACTTTACAGTGATAGGTTTGTGGTTGGACTTGATGATCTTAAAAGCTTTTTCAACCTGATTTATTCTATAATTCTATTATTTAAGCTGGAAAAGGAGCAAACTGTCTAAATTGACTACATCCCAAAATGTTAATACACACACAAGTGAAAAGATAAGTGAAGACACAAAACTGTGGTAACAAAATACTTTACTAAAATATCATACATTGGATAACTAACATTCTCATATTCTATGCAAATAATGCAAACATTGTCACACATTCTATCTTAGCGTTACATAGTAAGTAACCCACAGAAATCCAAGAGCAGCAGCATTCCTGTCAGATGCACTATAGATTCTTAGCCCTTGTGTTCTGTTTGGCTTTTATGTAAGGCAAATGTTTTATTACAAAATCTGTTCTGTATTCTCAAAAGTCCTTAGAAGGGTTATACCTCCTCAATAATACTGAATTAGGTGAGATGTGTGACGAAATCCATCATAGACATTTTTGAATATCCTTACAAAAGCTAAAAATATGTTTGTTGATGAGTTGGAATTGTGAAAACTGTATTCAGCTCTCTGTATTCAAAACCTGATCCTGTGTGGGAAGAAATGGTGTGTGCTGAAATGCTCTAACTGGCTCTCAGACATTATCAGCTCTGTTGGTTTTTGCACTCCTTCCTACTTAATAAGAAGCAGTTGAGTAACTTTTCAAAACTAGGGATGAAAAACACTATTTAATGATGATCTGACACAGAGACCATAAAAATATTAGGATAGCACTCTACTTTTGCAGATAAGCTACTCCAAAATTGCCTAGCTTCTTTTATTATCTATGCAAAATTTAAAAAATAAGTATATGTACACTGCAGTATTGTGTTTACAGCTCTAGTTATATTTCCAATCGCTATGTGATTGTCTTTCATAGGAAAATACAGGTAATTTGGCAATTGAACAAGTTGTTTAGACTGTGTTGAAAGTCATGATCTGACTACAAAAACTAATTTCATTTAGGTGATACATATAAATTGACTAGTACAGTGAATGTGTTTAAATAAATTAATTTACTTTACATGAGATCATCTACTTTTCTTAAATCACTTTTTCCAGCAGGATAACCTTCTACTTTAAGTAAATAATTAATTATTCATTTACTATATTCTTATTCAAAGCAGCCTACTGAACAGAGAGATTTATGAAATAAATTTCTAATTCATTTCAGCACAAAGAAAATAATGTCAGCACTGCTGAGGAAAGTAATGTGCCACCATCTAAAGCATTCACTTGGGAAGTTAGCTTGCAAAAAGGAAAGGAATAGGCTGTCTGATTCCCTAACATTTCAACCTGTATTCATTTGCTCCTCATCAAAGATTTAGCCAAAAGTTTCAGATAGGTGCTTAACAATATATATTCAGTGAAGACAAATTCTGTTGAACAACTGAAAGAGAAAGATCATTTGGAATTACCAATACACACCCTGGAAGCAGTCTCTAGAATGGGATGGTTTCTTAAAACATAAAAAACTGCATTTCCAATAGCTATGAATTTAGTCTCAAAAAAACAGAGGCAGCATCTACAAATATGATTACTGGAGAGCAGCACCATCTTCCCTGTAAGTAGCTATTTAAAGCTACTAAGAATGCTCATGAACTAAAATAAAACCCACAGTCAAGGTGTCAAGCAGAATTTAGCCCTCTAGGGAAACTATTTTATGATAATATGAAGCCATAAATTGTGCAGGTAAGACGTATTTTAAGGGAAGCAACTCCCAATACTGTCTCCTGGTGGGAGACTTTACTCTTTGATCACAGGCTCAGCCTGACAGAAGACCAGCAGCTGCACCACCCCAGGAGCCAGGTGCCATTGTACTTTTGGGATTTCAGCACCTAGTGGAGGTGAAAAAGTCATCACATCCTTTTGCAAGTGCATAGCAATTCTCCTGAGATGCAGGCTCCCTAGGACTGCACTGTGGGACTGCTCATGTCAGCTAGGATAAGGTTGGCACCAGGCAGAGCAGTGGAAGTGAGACCTGCAAGAGGCTGCAGGATTATTTCTCTAAGAACAAAAAGAGGTCAGGATGAATGTTAGGGTGCACCATTTCATTCCAGCTCACAGACCATCTGCCACACAATACGGGGAACTAGGAGAATCCAGGAAGCATTCCTTTATGCTCAACATTTTTCCATAAAATACAGCAGTAGTCAGCTCACACCTTGACTACAAAAGCAATAGGTAACAAAAAAAAAAAAAAAGACATTTCTGCACATTATATGGAGAGAAGGGTGATTAAAACACTGTTGTTGGGCTTTATTCATCTGACCTGTTGCACCTAGTGAAGGCTGCAGTAAAAACAGATGTGCTACAGCAGAACTTTAAATCCAAATACACCTGCAAAGTTGAGATGGGAGATGGAGAGATGCTCAATCCAGAAGGGGCTGTTTTCCCCCTAGCACTAGGGAAAGGCAAGCACCTCCTTGGTTCCACTACCAACCACCTGGACAGACATATCCCTGCAAACACCACATACGCAACTATTCTCTGGATGGGAAAATTAGAGATCATTCTTCTAACAAATATGTTAACATTATTTCTTTCATCATCAAAAATAAGAGCATGAACTCAGCTTATTCTACACCAGAAGAAAATTAAATATTTAATATTACTGTTATTAAATACTTTTCAAGATGCTGAAAATATATATCCTACTCTTCAGACACAGGCAAGTAAAAAGACACACATGGACAGTCCTCACATACTTAAATTAAAAAAACCAATAAAAAATAAATAATGTCAAAATTATAAAATATCTTTCCCTGCCTTTCCTCCATGCTTTTTACCACATTTGGTGTACATTACACTTTTAGTGGCCCCTGAAAAAAACCTTTTCATATGTAGTATAGGCATTCAATACTACTTGGCTGACAAACTGAACTTTTCTTTGCATGAAAGTAAATAAAATGGGAGTACTGCATAAGGCATGCTTTTATCAGCTCCCTCCTCATAACCCAAATGTATTTTTCACAGCATCTACAGTAAAGACTCAATTCCCTGTCTCTGAAACCTACCAACATCCCAGTGGTTTCATAAGTCTTTTCTTAGTTATGAAATAAGAAATGAGTCTCCCAGCCAGCCTGGACAATAACTTGGGCACATTTTTTACACTGGGTCTAGTTTAAAGAAGAAAAATCCTATTCTCTTCTCTGCCTTACACACCTATTCCCTCATGGAAAAATGTCTAAATCAAATGTACCATTTAGCTCACTTTAAGTGACTCGAGCTTTGCCTTGGCAAACCATTTAGTGTAGCTTTCAAGCAGTCAAAGTGAGACACAAATGTAAAACATGTCTCGTGGGTCTATTTTAATGGAAAGACTGAGATGCTCTCAATAAGTCATGGATCCAGCTCTCCTGCATTTCACTTTCAGCAGGAGGTGTGTGTAAGGGAACAAATGCAGTGGCCTTACACATTCACCAGGTGACCTGCAGTACCTGAGGTTGCCCCAAGAGCACTGCACATGCAAATTCTTCCTTGTCTGTCAAAATTATGCAGTTGTTGAAGGAGGGATCTGATCTGCACACCATTCTGCCCACACAGAGCTGGCTGCAGTTCCCCATACCAGGAAGGGAACATCCTGACAGCTTCAAGCACCTTTTCTTAAATGCCTGCACAGGTGGGTGCAAATGCAGTAACCTGTCAAGTGGGAATGAGGAAGAAGGTGCAGATTTTCTTCTGTGGAAAAAGTACTTTGACTTTTAACTTGA
Organism: Turnix velox; assembly: GCA_013400935.1. Lineage (NCBI taxonomy): Eukaryota > Metazoa > Chordata > Aves > Charadriiformes > Turnicidae > Turnix > Turnix velox. The sequence continues at coordinate 75,105 of VZTY01010414.1, read as the reverse complement.
CATTGCAGAAATCTTCCCAGTCCTGTAGCAGAAAGATTTGGAGGGCAGGTTTGCTGACCTTCACCTTTCAGAAAAAAATAATACTTGTATCTTGTGTAACTTGTGGCAAAGGGGGAGCGAATGGGAGAGAAAGGGGTTTGGGCAGAAATGAAGGATAAAATAACCACTAAAAAAGTCTTTAATATGATGGTTCTAGAGTTAAATGGGAGTTTTGCCAAAGTCAGGAGATGCCCTGTAAACACAAAACTTTTCAGTTTGGCACTTCAAGCAGGGTAGGTGCTAGAGTACTTCTCCATGGTTTTCTCTCAACAGGTAATTCCAGTAGCTCAGCTGCTCGTAGGGGTCTACTTCATGGCACATCACCATTTTCTTAAGGGAGGAAATGGAGAATGTAATCTTTTCTGGAAAAAATGTCTGCTCTGAATGAAGCTCCTCCAGCTGAATTTTTAGTTTGGCAAGGCACAGTCCTATGAATACATCCTCCAGTTTAATGAATGGAACACTCTCTGAAACATTATAGATCTGACTGACAACGTCAGTGGATAAAACATAGCCAGTTCCAGAACAAAATGGTGGGTAGGTCCTTCTGGGATACTCTTGTCTGCTCACATACCACTTGCTCTCTTTATCCCTTATAGGGTACTCGTTCAGTTTTAAAAAGCCAGTGAAGAATCTGGTGGACCTCTTTTTCCTTAGAAGAAGTTCAGTGAGATAAAAAACATTGACAAACACATCTGTGTCAGTTTTCATCACAAAGCTGGACTGGTAGCAAAATCTGTGAATCCATTCCATTCCCATCATGGTCTTGAAAGTCAAATTATAATACGTGTCTGTAAAATTCTTTTGAATAATGTCTTTGTACTTTTGGCTTTCAGCAGCAATATCAGCCTGCTGGCTGAGATTCACAGTGGATCCTAGGAGGAAATATGTCACCAGGCGCTTGCCGGCAACTGTTCTCTCCTGTCCCCAGGTGTGCCTGATGGCCATCCTGGCATCAATGTGGTGGTACGGGGATGTCACAAGTAGGACAAGGAAAGGAGGGTTCTTATGGCAGTCTATATCAGGGAGGTGCAAGAAGTTTCCTCTGATCCTCCTGAATGTCTCCGCAGGAAATGAGTAATCTTGGCTGTTTTCACAGAATGGACAGAATTCAATCAAGTTGTTGCATAAAACCCACAAGGTAATGCAGAAGAGAACCACAAGGCAAATAGCCAGCTTGGATTTTCTGAAATCCTTCTGAAAGCAACAAGAAGGAACAGTACATTAAAAAAATGAAAAAAAAAAAAAAGTATCTAGTTATTTCAGTGCTGTATATCAAATTCCCTGCCTAGGAATTTAAAGCCAGGTAATCTCTAATTGAAAGCTACCCATATCAGGCCACTCATCCACACATCCTCCACAAGATGTTAATTCCCACAAGATTTTCTTCTGGCACTCAAATTCATGCTTGTTCTTACTTGGATCTGCCCCCCAAGCCAGGAACCCACACAAGCATGTCCACAGATACCAGGTTTCCCTGGCTGATGCTTCAGAACTCCTCCCCATTTTCAGCAACTTATTAACCATGACTTAGATTTGCCAGGGCTCTCACAAGACAAGAGAAGTCACAAATAGTGAAGCAGAAGATAAGTGCCCATGGCAGATGAGAGACAATAACAGCAATAGTTGTTTTTTTAAATACCATGTTTTTCCATTTATTTGAGAAGAGCTTGTATCCCAGAGCCTGCAAACGCTGTCCAACTGTCAGACACAGCCAGGTTCCTCCCATCTTCATCTTCTTTGTGTCCTGTGGAGATCTTGCACTGGCATAGAAACTGTTCCCAGTCTTTTTGCTGGAGAGGCCATGAGTCACGTATCTGAGATTTTGTCAGCTACTCAGAAAAAAAAACCAAAACAACAGTGGGTCAGACAGTTTGGATAATCTTTTTCAGGAGACTTTATACAGATATATAAACACTATACAGATACATAAATACGCACTGCAAATGTTTGTAAACTCACGTAAATTGTAGAATATACTTTATGAATTGTGCAAATCACACATACCCACATATATTGTTTCAAAGCAGGTCCTTACCTGCTGCCATCGACTGAACAGTGAGTGGCCTTGATAAGAAATGCACACTTCCTGGACCAAAGTCTCCTTTGGTTCTCATTGGGTGGAAAATGGAAAATACAGGCTTTCGTCATTGGTTTAATCAGGAAAAGCAAATTCTGATTTACGTGGAGCTGCTAGGAATGGTGTTCTCTTTTTCTCAAATCAAACATTTTTAGTTACCCATAGAGGTTTATGTGGAGGGCATTGTAGGAATGGCTACTCAGGACCCTGGCAGCACCAACAACACCTTGGGCTTTCCCAGTTTGGTGTTTCAGCTGTATCAGCCTCCCCAGCCACTCACAGAAGAGAGCCATCCAGACAAAATGATCCAGCTACAGCTCCTCACTGTGACCCACAGCCTCACATAAACACGCAAGCCCCGAGATCAGGCATAGTGGAGGAATCAGCCTCTCTGTCCATACAGGACTACACCCCATCTTATGTTACAACCTCAGTTCTTTCCTGTTTCACTTTCAAAGTAGTCTTTCCCCAACAGAGCATCAGTTCCCCAAAACTCCCCTTTCCAGGTAAACTCAGCAAACTTGTGGGAGTGCGCATCTGATGGCCCTGTCTTTCGTTTTTTCCCATTTTTCTCAAGAAGAGAAGAGTTGCCCCAGTGGTCCCAAGGCCAGCAGGAACCCATGATGTGATGAGGGAGGCTGTTAGAAAAGATGCATTTGCAGAGGTACAGCCGTGGACTCAAGGACCCAATCTTGTTAGTACCTTACAGGATTGGAATTTACTGAAGGTATACCAAGAGTAAGGATGACAAGAGAGACACAACTTCTTTCTGTAGCCATTTTTCTCTTAAAATCATCAATTGCTTTCTTGTTTTCAAGTGAGTAGGGGAAATCTTGAAAGTTGGAAGTAGCTTTTTAGTAACATAAGCAGTCTGGTTCCTTGGGCTGCTTAAGCTGGCACATCAGGTAATTCAGTCATCCTGATGACTGATCCTCTTGGATGCTGAGCCCCAGTCCCATCCCTCACTCTGCCTGCAGATTTAGCTTCCTGAGTGTTCTGTCTCCCCCACTGCCTGGGAGTACTGCCTGGAAGAATGTATGCAAAACTATGATTTCTATTATGTTTCAACAGAACAACAGGTGTATGACTGCATATAGCATATCCATCACCATCCAACCTACAGCAGAGATGTGAGTACAGGTTAGGTGTGCCAAGGTGTGTGGTTTACAAATTATCTCTTTCTTTTCCTCCTTTGCCTGCATCTGGCAAATGAAAATTTTGAATCACAATCTGACTCAAAATTCTCAGCCTGCTTGCATCTATCTTCATGGAAAAGTCCTGGAGATGTTGATATGAAGTGAACATTAGGGCCAGAAAGCAATGGAGACTTATTAGCAGCCAACCTCTTTTCTGGAGATCATTACAAGCAGCATCCAGTATTTAGAGCAAATCTTTCTGACAGTAGGAAGAATCCGATTGAAACTGTACTTTATTCTCTCTGATCTGAGTCAGAAATTGTAGTTTGTAATTACCTCAAAGTTTTCCCCATCTCCTTTCATTTCAACTGCAAAACATTTTATATAGGATATTGCAAAAAATATACCTTTTCTGTGTCCCAGAGTCTGTTTAAACTGATTGACATGGTGTTTTGTGGCTCTGTGCAGACTCCAACGAGGTTTGCATGAGAGCCTGGGACCACAGCAATGTGAGCTACAGGAACCCCCGACCCAGGTCTCTACTAGCACATCAGAAACCAATACATGAAGAAAAAAAAAGTAATCATGGTCTGTGATACATATCAGCAAAACTGTAGCCCTCTACTTTGCATATACCTGTCTGTTCCAGCCAGCAGCATGAACTTCCTCCTGCATTCTGCCATGGTTAAGAAGTTGGCTATAGGGCCTTTCTGTTCATGCCACTGACCCTGGTGTAACTTCTTCAAGTTGCACAGTGACAGGATCGTGGTAATTCTTGTGATGAAGCCTAGTTGTTCCATCAAAATTAATTTGACACCTCCCTCAGGTGTGTTAATGAGTATAATTATCTAAGTGGCACCAAGAGATCAAGACTATATGCCATAGAGATCACAAAAAGCAATCTGGCCTGAGGAAGAGCCAAGTAAGTAGGTCTATCGTCCCCCTGAGTAACAGATTCAAAATATCAATTTAAAGAAGCAGTTGTCTTAATTTTTTTCTGAGGTAAAGCTACAGTCATGCAACTGAAACTCAGTGAGCAATCAGTATTGGCTCTGCATTGAGGCCACACACATCAGTCAGGGAACAACCTAAAGTGCATGGGTCCTTATGCCCATCTGCAAGAGTCACCACTTTGTGACTGCCACAAGGCAGGGCCAAGAGGCTTGATTTCAGTGTGCAAACAGGAGTTACAGCCTCAAATACTTCACTGTAAAAGCAAAATTCCCATTTTCCTTTCCTCATAATAAGAAGTCACATGTACCCAGCTAGAAGTACTGATAGTGCCTGCTAACTTTTGATTTTCCTCAGAATAAAGCCTCTAAATTGCTTTCTCAGAAGCTCAGCAGGATGCAAAGAGGGATTAAACATGCATAGATATTAAGAAAATTTCAAGTACACTAGGGGAACATTTTCTTTTTCCTAAATTCTAGCATTTTGGAGGAGCAGAGACCAACTTGTGTCATTCAAAGATGATGTCTCTGGTCAGAGGGTTCAGCAGTGGCTACACCACTGTTTTAGGGTTCCCCCATTAGCTCAAACTCAGAAGTCAGTGAGGGGTGACCATGTGCTTGGTCTCAGCATCCCATGGAGGCTCCTGAGCCAGCGGTGCCATTTCCAACCAAAAGAACTGCCCACAAACAGCCACTAAAGTGATGAGACTAAATGTCTCCTTCCTGCCATTTTAAAATGCCACTTTTCAGCAGGAGGTCTTATGGCAATGTGTATTAGAAATGTTCTTGCCTAGAACAAATATCAACACTGGCAGGCCAGAAAGATGGAAGCCTGAAAAGGGTTCAGACAAAGGAAAACTTTTTCTGGTCCCCTTACACAGAAAACCTTTTCCCCTCTGCTCCCTCTCACCAGTCTCTTCTGTCAAGACTGTCTTTCCTTACCAGGCTGTCAACAAGGCACAGCAAGACACTGATCATCTACTTCATACATGACAGTTTCTATCATTTAAACACTGAGTTGCTAAGTGTGCTATTCACATCCAAATCTTCTTCCTATACTTTTTATTTCCTCTTTTTTCCTCTTCCCCAGGTACTTCTACACTACCCTGAGAACTGGCATGAACCAGCTTTGAGGGGTGGATGCTTTTGATGCTTAAAATAAGCCTCTGTCTGTCCAGAAAGGCCTTGATTTTTTACAGAGAGACAGATGACTCTGCGGGGTGGTATGCCATCTACCTGTGGTTACAGACCCACAGCAGGACTCTCCATCTCCAAATGCTCAGCAATCAATTAGATAACAGATAGAAAAGGAGCATTACTGTTGCTGATTTGCAAATCCTACTATGTTGCTGGGCTTATGCTCTGTCATTACATTACTAATACCCATTTAGCTGATTGATCCTGTAATTTTAACAGCAGATTGGATTTTCTTTGTAGAAGGATGAACTGGCTCTGTTTACCACTTTGAATTTTAATTTTAAAAGAAAAATAATTTAATAAATTAAGAGTAGAAACGAGTCAAGTTTAGGATTGAACAGTTGATACTAATAGAGGGAAAATATTAGGTTGATGTGTTAAATTCTGATTAATTTTTATCCCAATTAAATGCTGTGCCCAGATATATAATGCAGATATATGCAGATATATGCATGCAACTGTACTGCTTTTGGCAGTATGACCAACACAGCTTAAACACTGGTATAGTTGTAATAAGCAAAGAAAATCAAAGCAATCAAAGAAAAACCATGTCCAAAAAAAGGAGACTTTAAAAATATAAAAGCAGTTCCAGTCCAGTATCAGAGTTCCTGATTCACCTCCTTGCCCTGGATCTCATCCCCTTTGCTATGACACAGATGACTTCAGAAGAGCCACCTGACTCACTGTAACTCCTTAATCATGTGCTTTCAAATGAAAAGATTACACCATTTCCTCCTCAAAATCATTCTTCTTGTATTATAGAAGGTAACTGGAGCTGGTGGTTACGTACAGTTCCAACATAACCTTAACACAGCAGCTCTCTCAGAGGCAACACATGGGTGCAGGAGGAGCTCTGTGTGCAACATTCACCCATTGAAGCGGTGCAAGTGACAGAATATTTGCATGTCTTGTCCACTTGAAAACACAGTCTTTCCATTTCAGATATGAAAGTGTCACCTCAAGTGTGGGGATTTCCATTACTAAAATGGATGCAATGGTTGTGCAGACTCTGGGTTCTGCCTCTGAGACTAACCCAGGATTCTCCTGGAGGAGAATGAAAGATCTCAGTGAGTGTGTTCTTGCAAATGGAAGGCATTTGTGACACAGAAATCTGAATCAGAGGCTACACCTTGCTTGTTATTAAAGAAATCAGTAAGAGGCATTAACTCTTGATGCGCCTTGATGTCATCCACTCGACCATGCCCACTTGCTCATGACATTTGTTGAAAAAGCTAAACAGCATCCTCAGACCAAAATGCAGTTTTGCTCTCAAAACCTGCAACAGGTTTGGCAGGATGCTCCCGTAATGTCACAGGAAAGATGTGCTGCAACTGAAGAGTCAAAACCAAATGTATTTCCAGGGACTTTAGCCAAGTTAAGACAGCTTTCTTCTATTTTAAAATATCTTTTTGCTTTTCCAAGCTGCATGCAAAACTCTCTTGATGAGTACTGGCCCTAAAAGCCCACCAAAATGTCATCTTGGCTGGATTCCTTTTCTAGATTGGAGAAAGATGTTGTAGCGGAGGTTGCATTATGGGCTGCTAGGCTACCTGTTGCAAAGTTCATACTACCACTGCAGAGAAATGTACAGGACTATAATTACAACCCAGCCCCTGGTGCAGGTGCTTTTTGTCCTTTTTAGGGCATATTCTGACAGTTTTGACTTAATCTGCTTCCACAGGCGATCCAAAGACAGCTGGCAGGCAACCAGAAAAGAGGCACTTGGATTAAAAAGCAGAACCTCAGGGGTGCTCCCTCCTTGTTCTCCCAGAAGGACCTTTTCTCATCTAGTTAGCAATTTTTTCCAAGCATTCAGCTGAAAAAATCTTCTCTTTTACTCTCTGTCCTCCCTTCATCCCTGTAAACCAAATGTCCCTTTTCAGGTTTCTCTTTTAATGCTCCCTCTGTTTCTACAGTCTTCCAGTTAACACTGGTGCTAATAAGTATATTTTACTTTTTAAAGAATTGCCTCATGAATCAGCAATTTCCCTACAATTACTATATAAATTGCAATATTCCAAACTCCAGATCTCACCAAATATAGGGAATTGCCCATGATAGGGTGAATCAAAGCAGCCTTAACCAGTATAAACCCACGTGGTTCATTTGTTGGACAGGAATAAAATCCAACTCATGGCCACTCCTGTCTTCATTAACAAGTCAAGTAATGAGAAAAGTTGTTCTTTATCCTCTTGCTGTCATTGCATATGACTCCAAAAGCCTGGTTCTCCGAGCTGTAGGAGCATTGTGCTTCAAAAATTGTATGCATAATGTTTTTGTCCCCCAAAACAAGTAATTTGTTGTACCTTAATTTACAAGTAGTGCTCTAAGTTGTATTTTTCATCTTGATTGGAAGTGATCTCAAGCTGTATGAATGACAAAGGTAAAGAGCACTGCAGAGAGGAGCTAGCTAAGGAATTCATACTAAAAATATTCAAAACAGGAAAGAATTCCCATCAAGTCATTCCGACATCACACTTAAGCCTTTCATAAACAGAGTGCTGTTCAGCCTGGTCAATATCACTGTAGGGTGAGGACTTGTCAGGATGCTACCTTTCATACGGTTGTGGGGTTTTTCTTTATTTTAAGCTGGGGCAGCACTTGCAGGGGAGTAGGTGAGCCCAGTGCTTGTGTCATTCTGTGCCCTTCCATTTCATGCTGCCTCTTGGTAGTTATATTTTAGTCCTTGGAACTTTGCTCTTCCTCTCTCAATAGAACAGTTGAACTAAGCCTTTACATTTCTATCAAAGAGTGGTCTCTTGAGGGTGACTTTCCTGGGCGTCTGTTAGTTTCCACCCAGGGCAGGGACAGTCACTCAGGCTCTCCTTACCACTCTAAACCTGTGCCAAACACTCTCTGGGAGGAAAACTGTCTAACCCCTTTTCTGATTAGCAGGGATAAGGCAAAAAGCAGAGGAACAGAAATCCCACTGCAGGGCCCTCACCCTGGCAAAGCCTTTGCAAGTAACTGCTTGGCTCGAAAAGTGCTGATTATTCACAGGAAAATTTTCGGGACTGGGACCAATAGCTGCTTTTTAAATTATTTACCTGTATATCATGGGTCTTCCTCTTTTTAAGTATTTTATCAGCAAACACACAAGGCAGCGAAGAAGACATTGCCCTGTCTCTCTCCTAACTTTAGTCTTTATTGGGAGACAGGCTGCCAAAATATTTCCCCATCTTATAACATGCATTACCTTCTTACCACCAAGTCACTGTACCCCTTTTTGATGCACCTCACATCCCAAACCTCAGGTCACCATGACTCCACACACATCACTTGGCTCAGGTGATTGACTGCTCCAGGTAGGGAAGTGTGGACTTTGATCATAGTCTTCAAAGTGGGCTTGCACCTGCCACCCCCTCTTGTCTCGGTCTCCTAACCCAGCTGTGGAGGCCAGAGAGTTTCAGAAAGTGGGTGACGTGGGTCCGAGGACGCGTCGGTAGGTGAAGGGACTCTCCCACCCGCGGTCATACCTGCAGTTGGAGTTCGGGAAAGAAACGGGCAGCTCCTCACCTCAGGCGCCTGCAGCGCATCCTCCGGCGGCTCTGACCGTGTTGCTGCAGCGAGCGAGAAGCAGCTCCCTACCGGGAGGAGCCGGCTCCAGTCTGGGAAGTCTCTCCCGACCCCCCCGCAGCCCAACCATCCCCAGTCAGGCGGTGCATCATCCCTCTGTGTCGCCGGAGCCAGAAGCGAGGGAAGGCAACGATGCGGCAGCGGTAACCTGAGATTTCAGCCGGTCTCTTCCTTCTCTCCCTCCTCCTTCCCTCCCTCCCTGCATCCCTCCCTCTCGCTGCCTCTCTCCTCCCCTCCCTTCCTCTCCCATAGGTAACAGACCAACTGTACCGCTGCAGCTCCAGAGGCAGAGAGAGCAAAGTTAGGAACTGTTTACTAATGACTTTATTTTTCATAACATGGCTCGGAAGAGGGAAGCGATGGTCTTCCAGTCACCACCAGCCAAAGATCTGGAAATCGTGTCAGAGCCTGGGAAAGTTCAGCTGTGCACTTCCCGTCAGGAGCGATACCAGCTTGATTTGCACAGTGGGAGAGAAATTTCCCTCTGCTGAAAGGGCTGCATTGAGGAGCCCTCAAGACTCAACGGGATTTTCACAGTCCTCCAACTCTTTGCCTGGTCATTTCATCACCCCTCTCCTTGGATCCCCCTGTTTGCTTAACCCCTGACACTTCGCTGTTTGGGCACCAGCTCGGGTTCAGGGCAGCGCTTGCCCCGGGGCAGAACCAAGCCTTCACTCTAGGGCTGGACTGAGTCCAGAGATACTTGTTGGTGCAAGTGGAGTAGTGCATTGTTTTTACTTTTGTACATATGCAAGGTGTGATAGCAAAAGTTTCACGTAGCAATCACAGACATACATTTCTCTCCTGGGCACCGCAAGCTCAAGCAGGAAAGAGTGCTCCCAAAGGAATGTTACAGATAAAGCAGCCCGTTTAATAACAACGTGCCCACTAAAAATTTTGGGAGCTGGAATTTCTAGCAAGAAATATTTGCTCAGATTAGTCACTGTCAGTTTTGATGCAGGTTGTTCTAGCACAGCATAAAAAAATGAGAGTCGAATCGATCACTATGGGCTGCTGACAGCAACCTTTCTCCTCCTCCTCCTCTGCTCCAAGGCTAGAGATGGTTAGATGTAGTAAAGGAGACACACAAAACACCATTTGCTTATTGTAGTTTGCAGGAGAAATACAAGTAAAAATGGAAGTTCAGATCCACTTCCAGATAGCTTCAAAAAGGAGCAAGAGGTTTTGCCCCCTTTTTTTTTCTTTATGGCAAAAAAAGAAACACAGGTATCTTCAGTTTCCTCTAAAAAGGAAGAATTAGATGAGGCACCAAGAATGCTCGTGCCTCCCTCTGCATGCACAATTATCTCTTTTGTGCTCCAAGTTCCTAAATAAAATTCCCTTCCTTTAGTTTTGGGAAACTGCTGCTGCTGCTTTCTTTGTCACAGTCTGACCTACAAAGTCAAAGAGATATGGGACACACAAAGACTTCTGCAAGCAAATCTCCTACCCTCCACCTAGATATGGGGCATTTTCTCATGGAAAATGGGAAATGGATGCAGGGCTGGAGCTCACTGCTCTGTCCACACAGCTCCTACACCTGATCACAACGCCCCCTTCTGCCCCTGGAGTGGTCCTGTACGAGGAGCTTGCTGAAATGGGACTGCGTTGCCATTTCACCTCAGATTCCATTCCCTTCAGCTCAGACGGTGAAAGTTACTGGTCTCAGCTTGCTGTGAGAGTTTCAGCCGTTTGCTTCTCTGTGGCTTTTAGCCTGTCCAGCTGTCATTAAAGCCAGGGGGGCTAGAAGGCATTTGCTCTCTGGCAGGACTGCAGGCTGCAAAACACACACTGCTGTTGGAGATCGCACAGGGTAATTAATATCTGGGAGGGGCAGAAAAGGAAGAATATTAATCTGAATTACCTAGTCTTAGTGCTGGGGAAAAAAGGAAAGCAGTGAGCAAAACCTACTTCTCCATACCTCTGATTCAGGATTGTGCTTACTGTGCAAGTCCATCCCTACAACAGGAAAGAATCTAAGCAGAGTAATGTAAACATATGCCCGTATTTCATTAACAGCAAATTTAAGTTAACATATGTCTACATGAAGTCAAGCCTCAAAGAGTGAGTCAGGGTTTAAATCTGTGCTGTAACTGAACTAAAATAATCTAAGCCTTCTCTAAAAGCATATTGCTTTGACCTGTCACATTGAATAAAAATTATATACTTAAACCATAATCTTCCTGTTCCCTTAGTCATCAAAAGAGGCTAGATCAAATTAAAAAAAAAAATCTCATGGCAGATGCTGCTCAGCTGGCTGAAGAGGAGGTGGGATTCATGGTGCAGGATATTCAGCTCGAACCAAGGGTTATTTCTGCCTTCCAAACCAGGGACAACCTCAGACTCACCTCTCCCCCAGAACCCCCAGCCACATCGCTCCTTCCTCCTTCAAGCAGGAAACTGGCAGCCTCAAACACTGATTGTGTTGGTGGCTCTATATTGTCATCTCCCATGACAAGTTGGATGTGGCCTCGAGTAAGTGACAGTGAATATTCCCACACACGAGATTGTTCAAGCACAAGGCAGGAAGAATGTCAGAATGGCAAACATCCTTTGAATTACACCTTTGTTTGGTTTGGGTTTTAGTTTGCTGCGCTTTGTTTTGGAGCAGCGAGAAAAATTCAAATAAGGACTCTGTCCTTGGGCTTTTCTGAATGCATGTGCTGATAAGACCTTGGTGGGAGAGGCAGAGAAGCACCTGTAAGTATTAAACAGGGTGTATACCCAGCATAGGTACAGCATGTTTTAAAGGCTTTATTATCTGACCACACTGGAAGTTTCAAGGCTGTTCCTTTTAAGGCAAAAGCTAAATCCAATTTTGGTATATGATTTTTCAAGACTCTACAGTGAATCTGTGCAGATTCACTTTCAGTCTGGAGGAGGATTTTCATTGAAATAACAGCATCATCCCTTCAATGGGCACAGTTTGTACTGCAAAGGCATTAATAGCAGTGCAGATCAATCTAATATAAGGAAAATTGTTACCAACAAAACCTACTTGTGTGGTAGCAAAATGGTTTCTATCCTCAGATTTACAGTATTATCATTCCACTGATGCAAAGCCATATCTTGGGCAGACAGTGCAAGCCCTATTGGTAAACAGGGCACACGAGATACCTCACTATGTGTGGAGTGCTATTTATATGAGGGCCAAGGGTTCAAGTCCCTGTGCAGGTACAAGGTTTGTCACAGTTGTGCTCATGGTTGAAGTTGATGATCCGAAAGGTTCCTTCCAACCTAGGTGATTATGATTATGACATAACAGACCTCTGCTGGGGGGGAAGGCAGAAACGGCGATAACTTAATTATAACAAAATACTTGAAATTCTACAATAAAGTTTCCCTGGTCAGAGGTGAAACAGAACTAGTTTTCTTTCAGTAATTTTACTTTTCAGCTAAGTATTTTCTAATTAAGGGAACTCTGAAATTAACCACACGTTTTTCAGACAGTTGAGCACCTCCAGAATGATCAGGCCTGATGTTTATAATTGATACCAAGGAACAGCATGCAAAAAGGCTCCTGTTTATACTTGTTGCTATAACACCCAAGGTAACTTTGGAATTTGCCCCTTTGGAGGGTCAGAAGCAGAAAAGCTTGCGTGGCAGCACCTGTGGGGAGGAGTGGACAGGATCAGCCTCCTTCTTCAATGACTGGTGCCTGATGAGGACTCTGTCTGTTCTTCAGCCTTTGATCTTGATCTGTAGGTTCCTGAATCAAGCTCCAAAATCCAGTTCCCATATGTTGCTGAGTCCAGCCTGGGACTCTCCCAGTGCTTGCTAGTGACACAGTGGTCATCCTAGGAGCTTGATACCGATTATGTGTATGTGCAATTATTTTCTTTTTTGTGTTATTATAATTAATTTTCATTATTATTTTATTGAAGTAGTTTGTTTTAAACTCAAAAGCCTCTCTTTCTGTCTCATCCTTTTCTCCCTGAAGGGAAATACTCCCCTTCTTTAAAGGGTTATGGATGTAAAAGAAAGCATCTGCCATTCATTTTAGCAGCCACCCTGGCCCAAACCATAACAAATGTGTGCAAACAAGGCTTCAATATGACTCAGCATCACCAGCTAACAAAATAAGTGGGCAGCCAGTGTTGTGTGCTATTCCCCACAGCTGACTCCTGTACCCTTCAATGCTCCTGGGGCTGTTTCTCACCCTTCTTTAATCCCTTAGAGTATGGAGAGGTTTCTCCTGGTGACCCGCACACACCATGTGTCCTGTGTTTCCTCTTTTCTCTCCCCTTTCTCTTTCCTTTCCCTTCACTGCCCTACATTTTCCTACCCACTTCTCTGCTGCGCTTTAATGAATCAGCAGGTGGGCTTTTAAACTGTGTGCAGGTAAACTTATTAACATTTTTTAATCTAGACATGCTTGGCTAACCACCACCTAAGTCACAAAGGAAGCTGAATTTGTCTGTTTTCACACTCCGTTTCCACTCACTCCCATAACAAGCTGCTGGGCACAGCTGCTGCTGGGTGCAGTTGTGTGTGGTGGCACATGGAGAGGGTTGAGAGAGGGACAGGTACGGAGTAAGGAAGTGTGAAAGCTGTTTCCTCCCTTGTCAGGGCTGGGTTTAGCACTACAGAAACAACTGCATGCCAGTGAAAACAAAAAATACTGAGTGCATTTTAAAGAAAGTTTAGGAAAAGCAAGATTCCTGTTCAAAAGATGGGTGCCTATTCTTAATATGACTAATTGTTGTACTTCAAATTCTTTTTGCAGCAGATTGCACCTGCCTGGTTCTGGTTGTGACCATTACATCTCAAGAAGAAGCCACTTATAAACATGCTGAAGACAAAATACATAGTCTTTTACAATTTGCATTTGGATGGAGATTCTTAAGCTGCTCGTAGCTGTTCACACTCTAATTTTTTATACATGAGTAAAGCTAGTCAGTAAAAGGATATTAAAAAGGCAGTTAATGGAACTGCTTAAATGCATCAGTAGGGATTTAAAAGCTTCATCAATTGATCTTCACAAAGGATATAGAGTTCTTAACATCAGTTCTGCTTGTGCATGTCTAATGCAATCTTCTCTACCCTTTAGTTGTAAGAAAACATGCTACTCAGAGGTGCAACATATTCTGATTTCATTTAATGTACACTAGTGATTTTTTTGTTAGCTAGGGCAAATTTTTACAGTCTGATGACTTCTGCATGGGACTATGAACAGGCTTTGCAAAATGCAAAGAAGAACTTCAGTGCGTCCATGAGTGTTTCTGCCTCCTCCTGAAGTAGTGAATTTATCCCTTAACCAATTACAGCCGCACTGATTGAACACAAGACCTTAAGATTTGTGGAGTGCAACTTCTCATTTCATCCTGTATAAAACCTGCAGTCTGTCCTCATCATTTTGTCATTCTAGTCATAGTTACTTCCAGTGCTAATTACTAGTGGAACCTGGAGCAACACATCTGCTAAGACAAGCCAATGCTGCACCTTATGCTGTTCTCTCCTAAGAATGGAAACAGTGATGGGCTCATAGCTACAGGCTCCTGGTTTTCTTCTTCCTCAGTGAGTTCGTGCTGTGGGTGGGGTGGATGCTGGTTGTGCCCAATGCTGTGTGGTCAGCTCTGGCTGTCACCCATTGTCCAGCTGACATGTGCCCACAGGCACCATCCCACAGCTTTCGCCGGTACTTGGTTTGGTTTGGCTGAATGGCAGTTTGCCTTCCAGGAAGGATCCTCAGATTGACTTAGTTTTATGACCAACATAAAAACCTTGTGCTTCTACTGTTAGCTGCCTGAACAGCTAACCATTCAAACTATAGGGCTGTTTTGCCTTATTTCTTACAACTGTTTTGATCTACTGCTTGGGGGACAGGGCAGGGCTGCCTTGTCCCTCTGTCAGCAGACACAGATAAAATTATTAAGTTGCCTTTTGAGTTTCCTAATAAGCTGAATAACAATTTCTCTGCAATTATTTTAAACAGTAAGTGAGTGAAGACTAGGCCTTCACATAGTCTGCATGGCTTTGGGTACCAGAAGTTTCTTAGTGAGCACTCATTAGTCATAGCTTGCATTAACAGGGTGCTGTATTAATCTCCTGGGATCTTTCCATCTCTCTCAGATTTCTTCCTGAAGACCCTGAAACCTCCTTGTCACCACGAACACAAGGTGAACTCCAGGTCTGCGTGGCTGTCAGCCTTATGTGCCCTCCAAGAATGGACCCAGCACTGTTGGCCTCAGCAATGTAGGGTTCAGCCACATCCAGATATTGTCTACATCCCTGCTGGCCTCATGGCTGGCCAGGGTTCAAAGGTTTGGCCTACAAAGGTGACCTACATAGAGCTGCCAGCTTGGTCCTCGATCCCCTCCTTGCTGGGATGAGAAATCTGAGCTGATTAAAGCCCCATTTGCCAGGCTATTTTGCAGGGCCTGAGTCATGTTAACTCTTCTCATCCCTTCCACATCTCTTCTCAAACATGAGACCAGGGTCCAACAGAGTGCCCTGGATAAAAGGATACCACTGATGCTCTCAAGTGCCACCAGACATTCCCACATCTCTCCTGCTGCAGCATCTGGGGATTTGGCTTCAAGCTGTTTAGGTTTTAGCTAATACACGTGGCTTATTTAAATGAAGAGGGCAGGCAGTGAAATGCCAGAGCCATTGGAAACATACAAACAGAGCCTTCCCCTCCCTGCCTGGGCTGTTTTGAGTCTTGCCTTCAGCACATCTCAGAAGAGAAGCAGGGGCTGGACAATACCAGAGGTCATCATGTCTGCCTCAGGAACCAGTAACTTCCTGAGCCCCCCAGAAATGTCCTCTCTTGACACAAGCACCAAGCGTTGCCTTACAACAATGGTGATAATCAAATCACATGCTCCAGGGCTTTGGCCTGCAGGAATAAGGAGAGCAGAGTCCTTGGCTATTGCCCACTGCACAGTTAAGTGGAAGTAAGCAGAAGTTTTTAATTTGTTTGTGTCTCTTTTCCCTGTCCCTCATTCCCTCATTCTGGAAAAAAAAAAGAAAGAAAAGAAAAAACACTCACAATCTCACAATAAAATTGGGTGTGCAGGGCCCTGGGCTGCAAAACCATAGAGTGTGTGTGCCCTGCTTTTATGGCCTGATTTCCCTTCAGGGAAGGGTTTCTGCACCCCATCCCCACAGCCTAGCCTGGGGGACAGATGCAAAGTGTTGGCTTTTGTCCTTCAGTGGTTGTAGTTTGGCCAACTGATCTTCTGTGTGCCCACCACCAGCCTCCTGGGTCCATCTTCAGTCATCCCATCCTGAGCAGATCATTATTCTCTACTTGCACAAGATACCAAATAACAGCTTGTGGGGCAGCAGCTGGATGCCTAACTCCAACCTTTCTTCTCCTTGTGAGACACTGTATTGTCTTCTATCTGTCAGCAGTCTGGCAGTCATAAAATGCCCAGGAGATGGACCGGAGTCATTATGGAGCTGTGCAAGTCCAAGGGATGGAGCCTGGCTGTTGGGATGATGACTGTAGGCTCAGCTTGGGCTAGATGATGCCTGGAAGCCCTTGTTGGATGGAAAGCAGCTGCAGCTTCTTCATGGGGTTGTGTTATAGACATGGTGAGCCAGGGCAGAGCTCACATCTCCATGCCTCTTAAGGAAAGGTGGCACCTTGACAAGGATGTAGACCTCAGGAAATAATGACTGAAAACCCTATTTAATTTAAGTCACACTCCTTTCCTTACAGCCTTCTCTGTCTACAAATGTTTTCTGAGTATTGACTGATCTGGGCATCATTATCTGGTGCTTAGCTTGAAATGAGGGTTTTGATGGAGTTTTACTGTAGTGCCAGAGAACTGTTCACTCAGTTATGGCTCTGACAAATGGATGCTCAACTGCTAAGTTTAATGGAGGGAGTTTATTTATTTACTATCAGCATGTTCCTGTTCTGGGTTAGTGAGAGAGCAAATGGAAAGAGGAAAGTATCCAAATAGCACATTTTTGATCTGGATCAAAACAAGGGGGCTGTCAACAAAAAAGCTCCAGGTCATTTGTGTTAAAAACACACCACAACTTCCAAATTAAAAAAAACCCTGAGTATTATATTCTTTTATTTTGGGTCTTTGCTGGATTTTAAGAATCAGCAGCATTTTTTTTCTCAGAGGCAAAATTATTCCTGAAACACTTCCAAGGATGCGGGGTGCTTTTTCCCAGAGTACCAGCACAGAAAAGAGCCGGAGCCACGGGCCTCACTTTGCCAGTGAGCCCTCTGCATGGCAAGTGAGGAACAGGGCAAGGGACAGTGACATGCCACCCTATGTGGCAGTGAGTGCCCACAGCAGGGCTGCACCCCACCTCAGCAGGGTTCAGTCTTGCACACACCACCATCAGGAGAAATGGGAGGTCCAGCTTGCAAACACAGCTGTAGGCAACAGCTGGGAGGCATGATGATCCTGTGGTCTCCTGGGCAATTGCCCATTCTGCCCCACACATGTCCTGCCAAGTCCTGTATAGAGCCAGCAAAGAAGTTTAATGTTGTTAACCAAGTTAAAAGTTCACTGATAGATCAGGTGTGTTGTTAAATGCTTGCTGTGATGGATAAAGCAGAGCTTTTACCTTAGCAGATGGCATTGACTCAAGCCTGGAGATGCTTATTGCCGTTATGATGGACAGCCTGATTCCACCAGCCCACATGAGACCACAGCTGGCAGCAGAACTGCGCTGATACAAGAGAAATTAAAATCAAATCCAGTTTAAGTCTGAAGACTTTTCATCTGGTTCTGAAGGCACGAGAGCTGCACCAGCACAAATGTATCATGGTTAACACAGGCTGTGGCTTTAGCTCAAATTCATGATTTTTAAAGAAGCACTTGAGATGCTACAACACCAGCAGGATCAGCTCCTATACCATTTTTTTTATAGAGCAGAAGGTTCCAAATCCAGCTGAACACAACAAACCAATCTGCTGTCAGGCCTGGCATGGGTACAAAACTGAAAGCAAAGGAAATCTGCCAAGTTGAAAAACCCTGATCTTTGCCCTCTGCCACCTCAGCATCACACAGCTCTAGTCTCTCTACAACCAGGGCTGTCATGACTTCCATGTTTAGCTTAAACCTTCTTCCACAAGATAAGCTTGAAGATGTGGACACTGTGGGAGTCCACACAGGGTTCAGCTGAGTATATATTTATTTCTAATTGCTTGCTTGCCCTGTGAATTTTTATTAATGGCATTTTTTTAATAATGAGAAAAAAATCCACAAGAATTTTCAATTTGCTCTGCCTATATACATTTGATATTATGTGTAGTTTATATTCCCTCTCTCAACTCTCCTTTTTACAACCAAAACCTGATCTGCCCCAGATCAGGATGTGCTGTGTGAAACCAAACATGCTCCTCTTTTTCATGAGGCAGACCAGGAAAACTGGCTGCCCACAAGTTCAAAGCTTATTAATCTTTCATACAGAGCTGTAAAACGCAGATGAGCAATAAATGTACCTGCCCCTTTTCCCTCTTGCCATTAAATCCACTCCCTCCTTTTTGGCATTCAGGAAATGGAGCTGTAATTAAGAAAGGAAAAATTGTTCCTGCCTGGAAGCAGTCCTTGCACTAAACACAGAAAAACACATCCCACAGCATTTTACTGAGCAAATTAAGATGGTTCAGTTCCACCCACAGCTCCACAAAGGGCTGCTCTGCTCAAAGAGGGCACAATTAAGCATGTCCAACTCAAGTTTTCTTCTTCTGGTACCTTGGATCAGAAGATCCAAAATATACCAGTACTAGGATTGCCACCATCTTCTTTTCTGGCACCCACTAAAATATGGAAAGGCTGTGGTTGGGCAGATGAACTCAGATTTTTGCCATGAGGCACCCACAGCAGCCTCACTGTCTCCTGTCCCAGGGTCTTCATAGTGCCCTGATTTGAGATAGATAAGAAACAAACCATGACAGCAACCACTGAAGAAAATTAACAAAATGCAACAAAAACATATGATAGAGTAACAGTACGTGATGGATGTGATGGATGCCTGATAGGAATGGGTACAAGTGCATCTAAATATTGGACTTCTAGTATTAAACCATCTTCAAGCCATTGAGGGGTGTACACAAACGAAAGAGAGGAAATGGTTTCTTTTAACAAAATTTCAGGCAAAATCTGAGGAGGTATTTGAGTGCTTTTTTTGTGAAACTTCTTTTTTTTCAATTGAACTTCTTTAGAGGAAAGGACTTGTACAAAAAAAATTTCATACAACTCATGGAAAAAAATGCTAGAGTTATTATTTTTGCCCAAAAGGCAGCAAGGGTCAAGCCAGGCCACCAAGAGAGAAATCTAGCCAGTTCCCTTGGGCACACTGTTTGTAGAAGATTTCTCCTTTAGGGCTCTTCAATTGCAAAGTAACAGTGGGGTGGGGTGTTTTAATATGCCAAAAGCTACAACTTTTACCTTCACTGATCTTGCTGAGACTGGGGGGTTTATTGGGCAACACACAGTTCCCAAGTGATTTCCCATTTGTTGTAATTTGAGGCAGTAGCAACCGACCACCCTCGATGGTGGCATCTGATGAGGGTTTGGAGAATGTAATCCCTTCCAGTCACCTTCGTTGTCAGGCAGTGACTCCTGCAAATGAGTGACCACAAGCCCCCAGCTTCATCCTGAAAAAGGTATTTTCTCAGCAAAGGGTTAACCAAACAAAAGGGACAAGTAACTACCAAACTACTAAGCTACCTGTTGGATAAATAGTCCCTCAATGGCATGTTGCACCTCCCACACACTCACATCTGCTGCAGTGCCTGCTCACAACAGGGGCCGAATGAGCTGGCTTTCTTCCCCTTACACACCAAAACCCCTCCCTGGGTAAAGTACAGACAAATAAGCACAAAACCTTGGTTTGTAGCGGTTACCAATAACTTCAGGCAGTTGACAAAGGGACCTGGCACCTATCACCCCTGGAGATATTTCTTCCTCTTCTGTGGCAGAACCTGCTGTCCAGGTGCCACCTCATGAGGTGATGGCACCAAGCGTGGAAGAAGCACTTGTTCAGTTTCTGCTGTTGGTTTCACATCTAGTCTGGAAACAAAAAATGTAGCCTGACAGGTGACTCTTCAAGTTTCTGACCTTCATCCATGGCATGTCGCTAAGCCCTGCTGCCAGCTTTTGGGACTGTGACACACCATATGGGTGACTATAGAGTGGGCCTGTTTGTAATCCGAAGAGGCTTCGTCACCTCCCAGAGGATTATCTCTGACCACATTTCTGAGTCCCACCTGCTGACGCCAACAGTGATCAAGTGTCTTCTAGGATCTTGTGATGTTTGAATAGCAGCAGAAGGAACTTCAACACACCCCCTTAAGATACCAAGCACCAAAATACCTGGGATTTAACCATGCATCACTTGTGGAAAGATGTTGAGGTCATTAGGAACAGTACTGGTTAGGCAAAGATCACTAAAGGTTAAAAATATATTGCTAAGAAGAGGAATGCAAAATACTTTATTAAAGATCTAATGCTTCGGTTGGATTCACTGTTTTCAGCTACCTCTTACATAGCTACACATCCCATCAGAGAAATCCCAGTTGCTAATGGCAGGCAGGTTCTCAAGGGCACTACCCAGCTTCCTTACAAAGTTCTGCAGAGGCTCAGAAAGAGCCACGCGGTTGTCGTAAGGGGAACTGTCCTTCCCTGGCTCACCAGATGCTTTCCTGACACTTCTAGATCCAGAAAATATTCCTGCTGCAATCCTGTTTCATGCCCACTGTGCTGGGCAGCCTGTCCTGTGTGTTCAGCATATGCTGTTGTGCAGTCACACCTTCTCCTTCATTTATTTTTCATGCAGTTTCTCAAGACATCTGCTGTCCATTGTGCAACTTGCCTTCCTATTTCTCCTTCTCCAGATTTATGTTATCTATGTTTCTGAGTACAAAACAACTTTTGATATCCACCATTTTGTGGAATTCCAGTTTTGAGAATTTTAAAATTTTGCTGGACTACTTCGATTAAGATCCTGTTGCCCCATCTCATAAACTGGACAGGGCAAAACCTTGATACCCAAAATAGCTTTTCCCAGATTTCTCTCTGTGAATTTATCCTTTTTGACTAGAGATTTAAACATTACACAGCACCTGCCCCAAAGGAGGAGACACTTCAGTCCTTTATAATGTTACTTGGTATTCCCGTTGCTTCTGAAAATAGTTCCTTATCACATCTACTCATCACATTTCTCTTTGGCACTGCTGCATCACGTTACAGCTCCTTGTGATTGGAGGTAAACCTGTGCACACAAGCCTTTCTCCTCCTGTGCCAGTCCTGGGAGGACAGGCTCCCAGCCTCTAGCAGAAATTCTTATTTGCCTCCAAAGCACATAATGGTGTTCCATACCACCAAATTTTATCTCACTCCTTTGCTTTGGGATCTTTCACTTCTGGGTCACTGTTCTACTGGAAATAATCACCAGTCCCTTGTTAGTGGCAGGCTTCACCAACACATGCACCCTGTGCTGGAGCCACTGGTTAAATATTGTCCCCAGGAAACATCTTTGAAAGTCTTTACTATCTTGGGCACATCTCTGCCAGCCTACGGGTGACTGCACTGCCTCCCTCCTCTCCCAGTGCTGGGCATCCAGTGAAGGCATTCTCTTCACCTCTAGCCACAGTTGGGAGATACATCATCCATTCCACCACAGCTGGCATCACTGGGTGTCTCTCTGTCCATATTTTTGGCCACCTGGACATTCAAGGTCCTGCCAGACCCTCTTCCTGCAGCTCCTGCATCTGTCCATGATGGGTCACACCGGCTGCTGCCCTGAAAGCAGACCAAGGCTGACAGAAGCTGAATATAATTTTATTTTATTGCCTCTAGTTTTCATCAAAATCTGATTAGGAGCACATGGATGCCAGTATCAGACCCATTTAAGTCAAATGCAGACAATATTAATGTGGCAAGCCACATCATGAAGATACAGTAGTGCTTTTTATCCTCGTGGAAAAGTACTGCAGCACGCAGAGATCTAAAACTCCTCTATAAAACTCCATGCTCCATCATCAACTGCTTCGAATCACTCACATGCAATAACCAAAAGATGTTTCCTGGCCCAAATGGGATTTTGGCCCTGATTTTCTCTCAAAATTTACTTGCAAAATTTACTTCCCTCCTCCTCAGACATGGTGAGAAATATCACTGGGTTAGTGCCAAGCTTTCACACTTGAGATGCTGCTGCTGAGTTAACTTTAGGGGCTGGAACAACACTTTTTTTTCTGTGGGAGACCAGGAAAAGCATCCATCAGCATCCTGGCCCTTTCCAGCCCCTAACACTGTGCTGCTGCCAGCACTGCAGCCAGGGCTCCTGCTGTTGGAATTATTGATTGGGATTTGGAACAAGATGATCTTTAAGTTCCTTTCCAACCAAAATTATTCTATAATTCTACGATTATCATCTCTATGGAAAGGAGGATTCTGAAAGAGGATGAATCTGCTTTATTTATTTCTGTGGAACTCACTGTGAAGTTGTCTTTTGTTAAAACAAAAAGAAAGATAAATCCCCATGTTGGGTAGGGGAAAAGGAAATGCAGGCTGGGCAGCAAGAAAGAAGCAAGCTCATGTGCTTTGTGCTGCCCATCACACCTGGGGCCTGCAGACTTTATCAGAGTTATGCAATTTTGAAGGATTAAGCTGGCAATGGCATGCATCACCATTACTCAGTAGCTGCTTCTGCTCTGTGCTTCACCAGCAGCCTCTGCTTGGGCCCAGTAGGAGCTGGTGGGTGCTGGGAGGAAGTTTTTGTCACACACACATACATACATGTATTCCTCCAGCACAGTAAGCTACTATTAAGAAATCCTCTCCTAGCCTTACTGCTGAAACATTGTAAAGCTTGAAGGCCATAAAAAAAAAAAACGAAAAAAACACAGAAAGCTGGAAGCTGGAACTGACAGCAGAATAATGGCCTTCATACAGGATTAGAAGCTGCCATGCTTTGCCACCAGCTCAGCATCCATTGCTTCACGTAGGTAGCCAGCTGAGATCATTCTGGGTGCTCTACCAGCTGCCCTCTCACTCCTACCCCTGTCCACTCTCACCTCCAGTGTGTCTCAATATCTACTTTAAAGTCACCTCCTGTGCTCACTGGGACTCCCCTGCTGCAACAGCCCCTCTAAGGTTGCTTTTATGATAGGACAGGCAGCACATGATGGCAGTGGGAGAGATGAAGTTCTCCCAGGCCAAAAAAGGGACCAAGGAAGTTGACCTTTCACAGAGGTGCCCTTCTGTTGAGTTAAGGTGGGGAAAGCAAAACTGGGGAGTGCATGGAGACTTGAGCTTATCGGTTGAGTCCTGAACCAGTGCCACAGGAGGGGAAAACACCTACAGCAGCAGAGGCTTCTACAGGGAGTGTACTTCAGAGCCAGGTGGGTTGATGACAGTCTGAAGTTGGAAGGAAGCTTCAAAGGACATCTAGTCCAAGATCTCTGCAATAAGCTGGGACATCTTGCATTAGATCACATTGCTCAGAGCCTCATCAAGCCTGTCCTCCAATGCCTCCAGGGATGGGACCTCCACCACCCCTCTAGGCAACTTGTTTCAGTACTTCATCACTCTCATGGTGAAGAACTTCTCCCTAATGTCTAATCTAAACCCACCCTGCTCTAGTTTTGAATCATTGTCCCTTATCCTATTGCTACATGCCCTGGCAGTTTTCTCTTCAGGCTTTGATCTGCCGAGGCTCACAAGATGCTAACTGTTTCTCTCCACTCCTGTCAGCAAAATCACAGCTAGCTAACAGGCACTGTGTGACATCCTTTTCTACATACATCAGAAAGTCGCTTCTGCAATTTCAGAATGCATTCTAAACAAATCAAATATTCCTAAGTTCTGTTAAGATAAGTTCTAAGATAACTTCTAAGATATCTTCTAAGATAAGTTCTGTTCTTCAAAATACAGTGCTTAGTGAAGCTGTAAGCCATATGAATCTAGCCAGGTTCAAAAAATTATAAAAGTATTTTTGAAGGACAGATTATGTGTGTAGATACATGCTTGTTAAATTAAGAGAGAATGGAGGTACTGGCACAGTTCATATTTTCCAAGACGAAACCCCAAAGAGCCATTCTGAAGGTTCAATTTTGATCTAGGCTGGTAAGCAGCAGAGATGGAAAGGTGACCATTTCTTTCAGTCATTTCTACTGAGGCTGCTTAGTAGAAGATGTGGTGAGAAATCAGTGGAGACAATGTAAAGGAGAAGACAGTTTTCATAGCTTGCAGATATAAATATGATGGAAAAATGTGGAAGTTATCATTTTTCATTTAGAATGGACAATTCAGAAGGGAATAACCTTATCAAAGAGAGAAGATGCAGTTACACTTTTGTCTTTCAATCAGTGCATTGAGGCTTTGATTTTATTCCCATAAATCTTCTTACTTTCATAGGGAAACTAAGGTGCAAGGAAGTTAACTGAATAGTCTGTGGTCAAAAATTATTTTGGATGAACTTATATCAAAACTCAGCTTCTCTTAAATCTGGTGACAATTTTTATCCTCATAAAACAAACATCACAAAGGAGAAAAGAACTCCTTGAAGGATCTGTGATCTCTTTGAAGGAGTTCTAGGTAATCTCATAAATTCATCCTTCTGAGATAAGGATGGTTCTTTCCTACCTTTATCCCTGAAGGTATCTAAAATACATATGAATGTGGCACTTTGGGACACAGATTACTGGTGAAGTGTTAGGTTTATGTTTGGACTCAATGAGTTTATAGTTCATGGTTGGGTCTTTTCCAGCCTAAATGACTGAAAATATTTAGTTACAGAAGTATTCACCACATGCAAAAGCACAGTTGGTATGTTCTGAAGCAGGGGAATGCACAGCAGGTAGTCCATGTCTAATTTGGACTCTAGTGCCCTTGATCTGTGGTATTAAACATGTCATCCCACCTCTGTGCCTTACTTCCTCGTGAGCAAAACAGAGACAGTAACTCATTAAGAAGGAGCCCCAGCTGAGAGCTGCAGTTTCCTCTGTTTTCTTTATGCATGGAAATTACTTTTCAACTGTAGGAACAGCAAGCATTCTTCAAGACATTTGACATCAAACCCCAAGCTTCAAGTCTGCCCTCTGAAGAAACAGCTATCTTGAACTTTCAGCTTCCCTGATGGATTGTCAGCTGTATTTCTAACCTTCTGAAGTTGTCAGAGGCTGCAACTAAACAGTCTTATCTTCTTTAAAACTTGCAGTAAACAGAAGACTTTTAGCAAGTGTTATTTGGAATTCAGGTGAACGGATGTGGTCCTGAAAACATGACCAGAAACACTGACTTGGGACTAGTACTGTAACGAAAAAACTACTGAATAATGTCATTTCTTTTCAATTAATTTCCCTTAGGGTTTTCTTAGAAAAAAATTAGTTGTCTCAAAGTAGTCTCATGCAAGAGAAGATACAGCCCAAATTGCATTCAAGACCTGCTATTCAAAACTCTGTTTTAATTAGCAACTGAAAGAAGGTCCTAACATTTATTATCCTAGAAAACAAACCATCAGCTAGCCCTGTCTATTTAGTTGCTTTGCAATGAGATTTATAGTTGCTTCTTTTACACTTCAGCAATCTGTTAAACTTGACATTCAATTGTTTTAACATGTAGACAGTCACCATCCCATGACATATATGGATCTGTAGCAAGCATCACTTGAAGCCTTTCTAATTTTAGCTTGTTTTGGCATACTAGAAGTTTCTAGCATCAGCCATCCAAAGAAAATACCCTACATACCAAAGTGACACAAATAGCAGTGTGTTGTTTTTTGTTTAACTGGGGGTCACCAGAATGATTTTGTATCCACGCTTTCCCAAGAAATATGAAACACAATGTACCTGGTATGCCCTGTTAACTCATCACAGCTGCTTTCTTCCAGTAAAATATAATTGATATTAAAATGCAGCAGTATGTTTTCAAAGTCAACAGCTCTCACATTTGTGAGATTTTTTCATTCAACTGTAGTTAGAAAAGACTCAATTCTTTGCTTGGTCTTGCTAAATTACTGCAGAAAGCATTAAGCTTTTGTGAGGAGAATTAGCATTATGGCTAAAATCACAGAGCAGCCAGCAGCTTTTAGTTTATCCTTTGCATACTCACAACACCCTTTCCCGCCTGGCAGAGAGGATGATCAGCAGATGATGAAAAGCATTATTCCATGGAGCTGTGTTGGGAGTACCACTCTTCACCATCCTGGTCCCGCTCATATGCAGACCACAAACTCAGTCATCAGCTGAAGACCAGGAGAGTGCGTCACTCCAGAATGGGAGGCTTAGCATTCCTCACATTCCCTGACGGCCTTTCCAGATTAGAGCCTCTCAAGAAGCTGGTTGCCATATTTCTGCCTTAATCAGTAATATATGAATATGCAAGGTGTGGTACTTTTACTCTGAAGCCTGTGGCTCTGCCTGATGGACCTCATATGCTCAGACTCTTTGCTCAGCCCATCAGCTGAGGGAAAAGTAGAGCCCCTGATTCACAAGTTGTACAAAGCTCCAGTAGCCCAAGGATAAGCATGTCAAGGCTGCCAGGAACTCACCAGCTGAGGTAAAACATGCACTGGCTGTGTTGGTTTTATCACATTTCCAGAGTGATTTCCCTTCTCATTTTGCCTACTAAACCCCCAGAAGCCAAGCCTTCTCTTCAAAACTACGGAAAAAATGACTGGCACCTCTATTTGGCTGCCAGAAAGATAGAATCATAGAATAGCTTGGATTGGAAGGGACCTTAAAGATCATCTAGTTTCAACCCCCGTGCCATAACCAGGGAACACAGAATCACAGAATCACAGAATGACCCGGGTTGGAAGGAACACCTCCCACTAGACCAGGTTGCTCAGTGCCTTGTCTAGCCTGGCCTTAAACACCTCCAGAAAGGGGGCATCCACAACTTCTCTGGGCCACCTGTTCCAGTGTTTCACCCCCCTCACCATAAAGAATTTCTTTCTTATATCTAGCCTGAAAGATGGGGAACATTCTCCCCCGGGAAGAGTAATCACCTGCAGGAACATGAGAAATGTTCAGATCAGTGGCTCACCATTCTGGTTCGAGCTGGGATGGAGGTGATTTTCTTGATAACTGTTGGCATAGTGCTCTGTTTTGGATTTGGGATGAGAATAATACTGGTAACATGCTGATGTTTTTAGTTGCTGCTGACCTGTCAAGGCCTTTTCTGCTGCTCCTATCACCTGCCAACAAGCAGGTTGGGAGGACAGAAGAAGCTGGGAAGGGACACAGCTGAGACAGCTAATCCCAACTGACCAAAGGGATATTCCATACCATATGATGCCATACTTGGTATATAAATCTGAGGGAAGAAGTAAGGGGGCAACATATGGAATGATGGCATATGTCTTCCCAAAAAACATTACACGTGATGGAGACCAGCTTTCCTGGAGACTGATGAATACCTGCCTGTTGATGGAGAACAGTGAATAAATTCCTTTATTTGTTTTGCTTGTATGCACCGCTTTTGCTTTACTCATTAAACTGTCTTTAACTCGACCCCCAGGTTTTCTTCATGTTCTTCTGATTCTTCTCCCCGTTCCAGTGGCAAAGGGGAGAAGTGAGCAAGCGGCTGCAAGGTTCCAGTTGACACTCATCTTACCTAGGCACCAGTCTTTGAACGTGGAAATAGGCAGTGCCATTTAGGGTCCGAGAGTCCCCTATTTCTTTTGCCCTCACTCCCCAGCATCCATGATTCATTGGATTAGGGATATTGGTGGACTCATCCCAGGCTGTGAAATTGCCTCACAAGTCTCCTGTTCCTGACACTGCCCAGGAACGTTCTTGGACCTCTTGACACTGTCAGACTCTGTAACATCCTGTGACTATGAATTCCAGAAGTTCCTGACTCTCCACATAAAAAAAATAATCTCTTCTATGCTTATCTACTAATTTCATTGTGCATATGAGCTGCACTTTTGGACTAAGATTTCTCCATTTATCTCATTCACTGCCTTTATGATTTTTGCAACTGCATTGGCTTCCTCTGAATATCAAAGGGTCTTTTCAGTCTCCTCATGAAGCACCTGTTTCATCCTCTCTAACTGCTGTTTTCTCTGTATCTCTTCTCATGCCAGTACATCTTGAAGATCTAGTCTAGCTCTCACAAAAATCATCACTGAAATACATCTCTGATCACTTCTACTCATCTTTGAAGCACCTCCAGGGATGGTGACACAACCACTTCTCTGCGCAACAAAGAAGAAGTTTTTATAGCCTACAACTGTAACCATGGAGAAAAATGAGAAGACTTAAGCTTCCAGATCTTAGCCCGGCTTGCTAGGGTTAAATTAATGCCTTGTCAGACAAGAACAGAAAATGCATTTATTTAACCTGCTGTACAATGGATATGTCAATCATTTTCAAAAGCCAGTTGGGGGAGAAGTGACTCACATAGCTTGTATACAGAAAGCCTCTTTGCATTTTTCAGTGTTTTTGAATTTCTTTTCCTCTGAATGCATCCTGGTGTGAGTGCAGTTACCTGCTAAGTGGTAGCCATGAATTTGGCAGTAAAGAAACATGGAGAAGGAGTTGGTTCCTGCCCTGAGGAGCTTACAATCTAAAATGTGATATGGACAATATTATTCCAGCATACTACTATCAACTGAAATATCATCAGTCAGATAGAAGAAGACCCACTTTAACAAGCAATTGCAATACCAAATATATATATAAAGGCCACAAGCAACACAGAGTGGTGTCTTTGTTCTGTTATATATTTATATGTTCATAAGTCTACAGGCATTAAAGTAGTGATGGCTTGCTTGAGAAAGTGATTTAATTTTCTTAGGAGGGCTGCTCCAGCTTGTGCTTCCTGAACAAAAATAAGGAAAATCAGATTAGACTTTAGCACTCCTTCAGGGATTTTACATCTCTGAACACTGGACAACACTGAGATTAATTAATTCCCATGCAACAGAGGAATCCAGATTTGGGAGAGGTAGCATGAAAGAAGTCACAGACTTTTTTGTGTTGAGACACCAGGTCTCCACATCAGTGTCTGTTTGGTGAAACCTATGGTAGCTACCTCAGAGGCAGAGTTAGCTGGAAATCCTTCTAATTCTTGGTTAGGCTCCTCTCTCTTCCACAGTAATATAATTTTTAAGAATCCAACTAAATTTGAGAGAGGGCTTCATTTGAGACATGAAGCTCCTAGAAGTTTCAGTGAAATCAGCAGCTGAGTGAGAGAGGAATGTATTTTCATCCCAGACAAAAGAGAATCTGCAATGAGTCTAACGTCAAATGTACTTTTGTCCCAGCATTTGGGCACTTTGTGCATATATACTGACCACTCAAACAGCACAGAGCTGTTTCTATTTAGGGGCCACATCAGGGAGATAGGCATCACTGCTGAAAGATGTGAAGGAATATGCCCAAAGCAGGTATCAGAAGTCTGGCTGGTAGGTGAGGGTTGCAAGAGCAACAGAAGGGATCAAGTGGCCTGCAGTGTTTGGCATTAGGGGTGACTGAGACAGCTGTATAGAAAATTTGGATTCATTGGTGCTACAGAAATGGGTGAAAAGAAAAGATTGAGAACATAGCAGTTTTGATATATTCTTTCCAATCTTGTCCTTGGATTTAACAACAAAATGGACAAAATTTTCAAGTTTATCTTACTTTCAGAAACTGTGCTGTATATCTTAGTAGTTACCTGAAAACCTGTTCAAGAAGAATGTGCCATTGGGTAGTGTACTAAGACTCTTCTTGCTCTTCCACCTCTTCCTCTTCTTCTTCTTCCTGTTTCTCTTCTTCCTGTTGTCCTTCTTCCTGCTTTTCTTCTTTTTCCTTTTTTTATTAATAGAAAATAGTTGTAGTTATCAGGTAAGAATTGAACAAAAACAAAACAGTTTTGAAATGTAGGCTCTGCTTTTTGCAACTGTTCTGTTTCTAGTAAATGCAATACTATGTGAGCTTATGAAAATAGAACAGAAGAGTGGTTTTTAATCTTAACATGCCAGGGCTCTAGCTTTGTGGAGTTAATAGGCAACCGTTGAAATACGAGAACCCTCTTCTCACAAAGGTTAGAATATAGCACGTAGTTCAGCTGTAAACAGATGTTCAAGACCAAAAGAGAATGTGAAATATAAGTAAACATGACCACAATTTTAGTATTTTTATTGAGAAGCTTTAGACAAGCAATAAGCAAGTCAAGATTCATGGCACAGGAGCAAGACTCTACAATAATCTAAGAATTGTTCAAAGCCAGATAACACATTCTTGTTCCTGTTTCAAAAGTTCTTATCTCTCTCTCTTATAATAGGAGAAATAGTACAATTTAAAGGCCCCTTGCTTCAGTCAACTAAATGAACAGTTATCTGAAAGCTAATGCATTGATGTAACACAGACAAAAATCTGTGTTTGTTGTCATTTAAGAGCTAGTAAACAAAGCTTTAAAGTATAGTTCCACTCTGAAAAAGAACTGCAAATTGCATTGTAGGCTTCTCTGCTCCTTCTCTGACAGAAACTTGTTCAGAGGCACTCCTGTATGTATAAACAAGTTTTATCTCAAAATGTCATACCTCCATATATTACTTACACTACA
This sequence comes from Turnix velox, assembly GCA_013400935.1. Taxonomy (NCBI): domain Eukaryota; kingdom Metazoa; phylum Chordata; class Aves; order Charadriiformes; family Turnicidae; genus Turnix; species Turnix velox. Next base: position 44,648 of record VZTY01010414.1, on the reverse strand, counting down.
AAAATTATGGGAATTTCCTTGTGGTGAAATCAACCAATCAAAATATACTAAATTTGTTTTCAGTCAGTACTGCAGGTAGTATATGAGCAGCACAGACCCCTGTTTTTCATCTCAGACACATACTGTCTGTAGGAATGTCACATGTGAGTGGCTAAGTGAAATAAAGTAAAACCCAGTTTAAAGACAGGCTTGGAAATTGTAATCAGCCTCCTGTGATGAGATTCCTCATTTGAATCATTGTTTTTCAGGGAAAACTGCCATGCTAAGGGATCATTCCTGCAAAACCAGAAACATTATACAAACATCAGCACGGGTCAGCTGGACTAGAAGTTTTTTGCCAAAGGAATACCGCCTCTTTTGGCATCTTTTCTGTAGGGAAGGTGCCTTTCTGTTTGAAACTGGGCCAGGCAAGCTTACAGACAAGCATTATCTTTCAGATATCAGCAAATTCAGTTTAAAATTCAAGTCAATTACTTTTTGCAGTTAAAAGAATGGGCATTTTCCTTGCTTGAAGCATTAGTTAGTGGTGTCAGGGTGCACTAACCAGCCTTAATAGCACTTGCCAGCCTCACCAGAAGACCCATGGGAAGGGCTCCCCACCAAGAGCTTTGCCCATGGGCCCAGGAGCTTCATTTCAGCTGCCAGGGCCACAGCACATCACTCTGACGATGCAGGTATCCAAGTAACTATACAAGGGTATGCATGTATGTATTGCAGTTTGAATTTGGGAAGATGTTAGCGTGTCTCCTCATTAATTGGAGGTTTGTAGTGGAAATTAGCCTAAAGTAATCATTACTCAAGGCATATAGTTGCAATGCTGGTGGGCAAATCAGAAAAGTGTGTAAGGATTTGTCCCTAGGCCTTACATATTCTAGCAAGGCAAGTATTTCCTTTATACACAGAGCTGCCTGTGTTGTCAGAATGACACTTTCTCACTCAGCACCGAAAACGTAATCAGCACCAAGTCTGTTGGCAATTGTCAAAGACAGTTGTCTCAGGAGTTGCTGGCAAATTTTAATAAAGAATCTGTGAATGATGTTTTCTCTTCCATTTATTGTTTTTAATTATTAAAGGCCTATCTTTCTTCTCAAACAATAAGTCTTTGATATGACCAGTAATTATCTCTGGCAGAATATAATTCTAGTATATTGAGTTTCATGAATAAGAATTTACTAACTTTTCAGAGGAGCAATGGGTCTGAAAAGGAGTTAATTAAATGCACACAAACAAAAAATGCCAGTAAAATGTCCAAATATACTATACCTCTGATGCTGCAGGTTCTTCTTCCTTGCTTTCCTAGACAAGAGATACAAAAAGAAATGTTTGAAAGATAGGGCAAAGAATAAATATAAGAGGTCATACAAACAAAATACCAGAGAAATTAAGCACTGAATTTAGGAAAACTAATGTAGAATTCAGTGGATTTATTTTGAGCTAATGTCCTACAGATTAATTCGCAAAGCACATTTAAACAAAGCTTTTGCTTTGAGAAAGGAACATAAAATCATTAAATACAGCTCATTTTTTCTCAGTTGCTTCCAATCAAATCTGGTTCATTAGAGCTGGAGTTTTGTTTGCTTTTTGAGGTGGGTTTGGTTTTTTTTTTTTGTTTTTTTAATTAGCTGATCTGCAAAGTGAAAGTTAAATCAGAATTGTATGGACTATTATCTATGTCATATATCACCACTCAGAATCTGGCTTGCAATTCTGTTAACTGTTGTAGGCTGGAGCAGATGCCTTGGCACAACAGAACTGGGGAAAAAAATAATATGAGTTGGTTTTAGGCTGCTGATAGAGAAAAAGTGATGAAGGCAAGAGAGATAAAAAAGAAAATTATAACTGTGCAATGAATACAATTTAATTTTAGATACTGAGCTGGCTACTTAAGCAAAATCCCAAAGAGAAAGGGTAAATAGTACCATGCAGAAGGCATGAGTGGTTGACATGAGTTTGTGCAGAATGAGTTGAGACATGGAAGTGAGCTGTAGTGCCAGGGTTTATATATGACTCTGGGAATTGCTGAGATAGGACAAAGACTTGCATTATTATATGATTTTTTTAACAAGTTTCTCAAACAATTCTGCCATTAAGTGAGCCATTAATTGAGCCTAATCTGTTGAGGTTGTGGATGCCCCCTCAATCCCTGGAGGTGTTTAAGGCCAGACTGGATGAGGCATTGAGTAACCTGGTGTAGTGGAAGGTGTCCTGTCCATGACAGGGGGGTTGGAACTAGATGATCTTAAAGGTCCCTTCCAATCCAAACCATGATTCTGATTCTTGTACTGCAAACTGATTTAACTGGGACACCACTTAAAAAATACTCTAGCCCCAAGCTAAAATCTAAAGTTAAAATCAGACAATGAGAATAAATTTAAAAAATTACCATCATATCTAGTGACTGGCAGAGCCTTTGCTGTGCAATGTGCTAAGGAGGTCACAGGCATCCTCAAAAATTTCAAAAAGCATGGGACAGACAACACAAGAAAAAGGGAGATCTTATCCAAAACAGTTCCTCAGCTTTCTCAATCAGAGGACAGGGTTTCAGTATGAACAAAAAAGATCAGGAGGAAGTCAAGGATAAGCTTGATGAACCTTCTCAACCTTCTCAGAGGAAGGGGTTTTAGTATGAAAAAAAAGATCAGAAGGAAGTCAAGGATAAGCTTGACAAAGTGATTAAGGAAGGAACATACAGAACAGGTTCAAGGTGAAAAAAAAATTCATCATCATACAAATCCTAGTGCAGCTGTCCTTTGGTGACCCAGGCTCTTACTGCTGGCTGTGCATAAGAGACCTTCTATTGCAACATCTGCTCTGTACTTGTACTGGATACTTGTTTGATGAGGGGCTGGAACTGTAGAAGCCTAGACAGTGTAATGTGAGGGGAGTGAAGAACAATGTTTCATACAGTGTGTCCCTCCCTGCCACTTTCAGGGGGCAGCTGATGACTCAAGAGTTTTGTTTTTCAGAGTGTTGGGGTCTCTTGCTGTTTTCCTCAGGGTCATATCAGTCTGAGATAAAAACTCCTGTTTCTCCCAGCCAGGGCAGTAGAAGAAGTAGAGGAAGGTTGCAGCCTCCACATGTACCCACAGTGAATTCCTGCAACTGAGGCATTAGAGGAACTGTCTGAAATTTGAGACCCTCCATGCAGCTCCAAAATTGAGACAGTCACAGCTTATTTTGTCATCAGCCTTATACTCATTGGCAAAGACAGAGATATCTTTATCTCAACAAGCCTCTTTCAGAATTTTTCCATTGCACTGGCATTTCTCCTGCAAAGTCACTGGAGAAAAGCCAGATGGGCTACACCTCACATGAGAGAGGTTTGAAAACTGAGTGCTAAATAAGGCCAAAATGCTATTACTATATTCCCAACGGTATAATAATTCAGAAGCAGAATATAAAACTGTGGCATTTTGATTTGAGTTTGTTGGAAGAGTAAGTTGACATTCTAAAAGGAACTTGACTGCTGTGAAAAAGATGCAGCTATTTGGCTGCAGAATACAGTGGTCCAGTGATAAAAAGGTTACCTTTTCAGAGCTCAGTATACAGGGACCAAATCTTAGTAAGTTAGAAGATTAAAAGGTGTGGGTGGGGAGACCACATTGCTGAGGTTAAGCTGTCAAATAGGACATGCTGGGCTGCAGAACCAGAGGGAAATATTGAAAATACTGTGTTGAAACTACATGTCTCCTTTAGGACCTAACATTCAATGAGGATACTTTGAAGGCAATCTAATAATCTTTAAATATATTTAAGTTCATGAAACTGTGGCCAGGTAAGGAAGTGTTATTCTAGATTTCTTTCATATGGGTAGAATGAGATACAAAGACAGAAGGCAGAATTCATCTCATTGTAGTTGCCTCAAAGTTATTCTTCTAATCTAAACTCATCCTCTTTGTGCTATTCTGTAGAGAAAGAGAATACCAGAATTTCTACAGGTGATTCATGCCATCCTAACAGAAGTAATAATTGGGATGAACTATGGCAAAATGAATAGATGCCATGTCGCTGATTTGTCTGAAGTAACATGGAAGTAGGTGGTGGAACTGGCTGAAAATAGATTTTTGAGTGTCCCCAGCAGGAGCCCCTGGTAACTTGCTGTCTGCAGTGCTGAGTGCCCTCTTTAAAAATGAGCAAGACAGGACAGAAATAGGGGTTTTTTCCCTTCCTCTTGGAACTAATACACGCCTGTCATGATAAAGGTGGGTATCAGAGTTGGGCAATTTCAGCAAGTCTTTTCCTCCTCCTTATGTAAGAACATTCTCACACTGCCAAGACAGCGCAGGTGAAATGGGAGGATCTGTGAGACTAATCATGTTTTATGCCCTCATGAACACAGAAAGATCTATCCAAACACACTCTCTTGCCTGGTGCTCTCTGTTCTGCCACTCCCCTTCCTTTAAAACTAAAGGAGAATACATTTTCCACTTACAGCTCCAAGCCATTCTGTGAGAAATGGAGCAAGGTGCTTGTGGTACAGGAGTGGCATTGCATTATGTTAGTACAAAGCCTCTCATCCACAGCTGCTTGACACATTTGCAGACATGTTCCAGCATTCTGTTCTCATTTGAAAAACATTAGAGTAGACTGCCAGCCAGAATGGCAAGTAACCTAATACAGCCAGGGGATGCATGGCAGCTTTCTGCTGCGCTTCTCTTAAAAGCAGGGGGAAAAGATATTGGGTGATGCTCACATGCTGCCTGAAACTCGTTGACATAAAAAGTGCTTGAATATAATTTAAGGAATAATTTCATTTCCCACTGAGGACTTTCTCTCCTCATTGCTATTCTGAAATTTTAATTGGGAGTTCTTAGGGCCCAAGACTTGCTTGATGCTGTGCAAAAGGGTTCTTCTCTAGCCTAATAATGACTGCTTCAGTGGTTGCTAAAAAGGGCAATGGGGAAAGGCTTACAGAGAGGTGCTTGCTCTGGAAAAAACATTGGTAGATTGAAAAAAATTCAAAAGACATGTTGTGGTCTTTAGCAAAAGAGTTGATGCATTTGTGAAAGATATTCCAGTGAGACTGTCTGATCTCCAAACCACAAAAAGGTGGTTTGCTCTGGATCCAGCAGTAGGCCTGCCTCTTTGGGAAGAGAGTCACCTGATACTGCAACATCAAAATATACCCATCTCTAAATGTTAAACTGTCAGAGCAGCAGGAGAAATTAAGCAGCTGGATTCATGTCTCCAGACACAGGATCCATTTCTGCTTAATCTCTACGAGATCTAGAACCTGACCAGTACATAGACACTTTGCCGAGGAAGACATCAGCACACAACAGAATGGACCCTTTTTGTGAGATTTATCAACACTCCAATCACCAGGACTTTACTGGTGTTAGCCAACTGCAGGATTTTATACTAGGGAATAGAAGGAACTCAGATAGCTTCTGCAATTCATTTTGAAATATGGCCTTGTGACTGCAACATCAAACCATGATGTAGGCAGAAAGGATACCAGACATCTCCATTTCTGCACACACTGCCAGGGGTTTCTGCATGGCCTGGAGAAGACACTGTCAGATCTGGCATGCTGCAACATCAGTAAACATTAGTACAAAACATCAAACATTAACAACTAGATTTACGAGCACTGCAGATGCCAGCCATTGAGGGCAGCAAATTATTCCACACAGATAGACTCAGATGTCTAGTCCTAAATTATTCTCCATAACTACAGTCTGCCTCCAAATGAGCACTAAAAAAAAAGCTGATGGTAACAAGTGGCAAAAGGAAACAGTTAAACAAAGACAACTGCTGTTACTGAAGACTCAGAGCAAAGTTCCCTTGAGTTTGATCTGTTTTTCATATCATCACAATGTTGAAGAAAATGCATCCAAAATACAAGCAGAACCACTCAACAATCACTATTCCAAACCTGTGGCATACTCCAAGAGTCTGTGGGTTTTATGCACTAGCAAAGGCAATACCCTTGTATCACAAAAAGGAAAAGGAAAAATTACCTGTTGATCTTCTGATGTAGACTGAGCAGACTGAGCCTCTTCAAGAGCGCTTTCATCTGCCTTGTCTTCTGTGTGTGCCTCAGTTACACCTGTGGTATCAGACTTTTCACTCTCCTGGCAGCAAAGGAGAAGTAACTGTTAGCCTTAGGGCACATAATCAATACTTAATTTCTATAAAGCACCTAAATTTACAGTTTTAGGGTGTGTTTTTTTAGTTTTGCTTCACCACTGAAATGGAAATTCACCCTTTGGACATTCTCCTTTGAAAGAAAGACTTCTTGGAGTGTTGATCTGTTGGTAAAGGCATGAGATTTGTGTAGGGATCACAGAATCACAGAATGACCCGGGTTGGAAGGGACCCCAAGGATCATGTAGCCCCCTGTCTAGCAGGGCCACCTAACAAACACATCTACTAGATGAGGTTGCCCAGGGCCTCGTCCAGCCTGGTCTTGAACACCTCCAAGGACGGGGCATCCACAACCTCCCTTGGCAGCCTGTTCCAGGACCTAACCACTCTCCTAGTAAAGAACTTCCCCCTAATATCCAACCTAAATAACATGATAACATGATAACATGAATTCAAGTGCTTCTTCTTCAGAGCATAGCAGATTCTCTGACTTTTCTGTGGAAAGCTTAACAGAAACCCATGCTCAATGTGATGACAAATTCTAGCTTTGGAATTCGCCAGCATGCATTTCAAACTTTACCAAGAAGCTACAGAAAAACAGACATGATAAAAGATTTCATATACAGCCTCTTAACTTTCTTGTTCAAGATCATCAGAAAAGTGTTCCTCCATTCACACAGCAATCTACCAAATCTATTTATTCCAGCACTGCAAACAAGCATCTACTAGAAGGCTTTTTATTTTAAGTTCTGTTGTACTTTCAGCAAGGTAGCCATGAAAGGTTGCAGTGGATCACACACTGTGTCAGATAAAAGGAGACCTGTATGGCCTCAAGCAGTACAACAGAAATAGAATGAAATGCAAGAGCACAAAGTGCAAAGTCACACTATTTGGGACAGGTAGTTCTAGGACAAAGAAAAGAAACAGATGTTTCTGCTGCACTTTGGGATCTTGTTAGCTGACAGTCATCAAAGAAGAAAAAGATGGAGGTATTTAAATAACCACAGCATAACTGAGCCACAAATTAGATTCAATAGCGAACGAGGGAATAAAAGTCATCCTCAGATGTATGAGGGGTGAGGTATACCTGGCGCAGTTGAAAGCAAATATTAATGTCATTGTACAAGGCCAAGGCGAAAGCTCCTCTGGATCACTCTGTGTCATCCCAGTCACTCAGGCTCAAGAAAGAGAAACTCAGACTGGAACAGGTGCAGTGGGGGCTACAAAAATATTTGAGGGAGCATAGAGCTTGCCTTATGAAAGGGTGACAAAAAAAGCTTCATTACTTTAATCTACTGAAAGTAATGCTGTGAGGGGATATGATGGCTTTTTAAAAATAGATCAGAGTAAACATCAGGGAGGGATAAGATAAGGAAGAACACTGTGGTAGATGCAAAATGAGCATGAACTTGCTGTAAATAACTATTTTAATTATCAGCAGTGTGAAATTTTGGAAAAGCTTTCTAGTGGAGAAGCAGAAGGAAAGGACCTAATTCATTAAGAAGGAATCTGACCACTTTTGTGAGGTCTTGTCTGATGTGGTTGACCCAAATAACAGAGAATTGGGCTCAGGGGAGGTCCTGCCCCAGGTTATCTTAAACCCTACACACTTCAGGCAGAGTAGCATGTCCCTGATAGAAGATAAGTTCATCCTGATGACGAAGCCCTTACAACTCATCTACCTAGATGGTTTGGGTTTTTCTGTTTTTCTATAATCTCATTTCTCTCTACAGTTTTAAAGCCTTAGTGATCCTTTGTCTTTAAGCTTCACAGGTCTTCCTATAGTGTCCTCATCAGAGAATCATAGAATCACCTAGATTAGAAAGAACCTTTCAGATCATCTAGTCCAGCTAACAACCTAACTCTGACAAAAAAACATGACTAATCTAAACTATATCTCCTAGTACTATGTCTACCTGCCTCTTAAATACCTCCAGGGATGGTGATTCAACCACTTCCCTGGGCAGCCTGCTCCAATGCTTGATACCCTTCTTACTGTAAAAAAATTCTTAATATTTAGTCTAAACCTCCCCGGTGCAACTTGAGGCCATTTCTTTTTGTCCTGTTGCCCTGGGAGAAGAGATCAACCCCCACCCCTCTAGAGTCTCCTTTCAGGGACTTGTATGGAGTGATAAGGTCTCTCCTCAGCCTTCTTTTCTCCAGGCTAAACAATGTCAGCTCTCTCGGTCCCTCCTAGTAAGACTTCTCCACACCCCTCACCAGCTTTATTGCCCTTCTCTGGAGCCACTCCAGGACCTTATTGCCTTTTTTTGTGGTGAGGGTCCCAAAACTCATACGTGATTTCTTCAACTAATGCACTTAACCCATAGAAACATGACAGTAGCACAGATATCTGGCTTTTAGCCCCAGAACAAAATTGAGTGCTTCCTTAGGGACCTTTGTGTCTTGGTGCAATGTACAACATGCCCTACTGCTGAGATACTCTGCTGCATGGGGACAAAAATTATACAAAAGAGCTTAGGAATATCTCGAAATAGTTATCATGACAGAGTGAAGATGTACAAAATGATTCTGTAGTTTTATGTTTTCCATGAAATTTCACTATCTGTAAGATTTGCTGTCCTTTTGGCAATTTTCTCCTGAACCATGGTAAATATGTTTTATATATAAGAAGCTTGCAATGAAAAGACAGTAGGCAGAAAAACAACAGCAAAAAAACCCCATATCAAGCAGCAAGCATTACCCTCCCTTCAGTCCTTAACCTGCTCTGCACTGCCCCTGTCCTTCTGAAAGCAAAAAAAAAACTTTCCAGGGCTGCAGGGTGGAGCAGAAGTCTAATCAAGATTAAAGCTTTAAAAAGAAAAACATTTTTTCCGAACACAATTTTCACACTCCGTTACACAGCTGCATTAATGTTTTTGCCAACATGTGGGGGATGCTTTGGGGAGAGGCATGAGCAGCTGGGAGCAAGCAGAAGGTGCTATGGAAGGAGGAATGAGAGAAGACTACTTCTTTTTCTGGCATACTGTCTCATTTCAAGTCCACATAAAACTATGGGCTCAAAAAACTCTGATCCTGCTGACACTGTTATTAAAAACAGATCTACAGACTGGCTATTTGGCTTAATTTGATTTTTTCTTTCCCTCACAAGCTAAAATATGTAGTAACACAGGCATGTATTTACATTCTCTACTGCAACACTGTGTTGATGTATTGTTTTCTTAAGATACTTTCTTTGTAGCAGCTCCTTAAATGAAAAACATACTGCAAATGAAAACTAAACTGATTAGATATTTTCTTTCAGATTGTTGATTGACATTTCATTTTAAAATACTTAGTATTTTTTGGCAGATACCTGAATACATAAAGACTGAAGATGGCATTCTAAATAAAATGAACCTCTTGTGTAAAACTGTCTCAGATGAATCATATACTTACTCAGAGCATAAGGAAAAAAAAAAGTTGTAGCTAAAAGAGCTAAACTCTGGAAGCAGCATGTTATCAGCCAGAATACATGCACACACACATACAGAGTTCTTGTTAACTATATTGCTAACTGTGAAGTTTGGAATATTATTATTATGCAAGCTCTCCACAGGAATACAAAATTTAATTTTTAACTAATTAAAAATTAAGTACCATTTATAAAGACTGGCCATCAGGTCCTTTACACTTTAAACACAACATACTGTAAATCTGTCATTCAAAGCAGTCTTAGCAGAAGTCATCTTCAAGTAAAAGACAAAAGCTCAAACATCTAAGGATTTTAGGACACCAAGATTATGGATATTAAGAACAAAATTACTAAGATTAAGAATATATGCACAAAACAAGATGTCAAAACAGGCCCTCAGCTCAAGCAGATCACCTCTGCTGAGATCACAGGGCAATTGCAAACCTAGATGATCTTGCTATGAGTTATTGGTTCTCTGGACTTAGAGGAAACAGTTTTCCAAGTCAGTTAACAAAGTTCTCAAAAACTGATTGCCCCTGAAAGCAGAAAGCAATTAATGACCTGCATTCAAACCTTGCTAAGATACTCAAAAGGCAAAGGAGCACTTTGTTTGTCATCTTAGTTTATGTAACAGGCATGTCATAGACAAAACAATTCACCTGTGCCATTTCAGAAAGCAAACACTGCAGCCAGAACTTTTAATGGGCTGTTTGCGCATCACCAATATTTAAGAGCATTTTCAAGAACATTGAAAATAGCCTCAGACAAACCCTTACAGTGATGGGGGCTTTGAAAAGAAACATACCCAGTTTTGAGGATAACTGAGACTGACATGTCTGACCCCACATATTTGAATTACATCAATTATACCTCAAATGTACACATGTATACTATTGGCACATCACTGTTCATGCCACTAATCCAAGATAAAATCCAGAAATCTAGCACTAACTTGAGTGATGTTTCGGTCAGACGTAAAGCACAGCTATTCTCTGAATCACAGCCTAGCATGAAATATGTTTGCAAGTATTCTAGACCAAGTATTCTATGATTCATTGAAGAACTTCTCTACTGCTGGTGCAGGAGACAAAAGAAGGAATCTTCTGAGGCAAGAGTATAAAATGTGTTTGAGTTTCATATTTATCTTTATAACGTCTCAGTGAAGCAACAGCCACTAGAAAACAAATATTGACTGGCTGGTTTGTGTTGTTTTCCTCCTTTATAATTTGCTATAAATTATCACCATACTCCAGGAAAAAAAACAGGGGGGGGGGGGATCAGTCAGAAACTCTGTCATATATGCTGTCATTGCCTTCTGTTCCACACCTTACTTATTATTCCAGATTCATGCTGCTGGAAAGCATTGTCACAAGCCATCCACTGTACCTCATGCTAAGGTTGAATTGACAGCCTAATGAAAGGAAAGCAGAAGCACTGTAGTAAGGTTATTTGTATGACAAAGCACAGACAGACTGTCATGTAGCGAAGATGCTGAGAAGCATCTCAGCAATAAATGCTAAAATGCTTGTATATGACTCTCTCAAATTCAATAACAGATTCTAAAAGGGAGACAATGTAAATAAATCCCACTCTTCACATAGTTTTTAAAAAGTGCTCTTATTTATATCCACTCTCTGGACTGAAACAATCACCATCTCCACCAATGCAGCAGTAATCAGTGTAAACCATTTGTGCTTGCTATATCAATAGCACTAAAACTTACCTGCTTACCAGAATAAACCATATGTATTATTTACAGCATTTACAAAGTTGTCACAAAGTAGAACCTGTGATAGCCTCTGATTTCAACTGGAAATGAATGAAGTCTAAAAAGTTGTTACTTAGTTTCACAGACACGCTATTTAACAACACTGCATAAAGGCATAGATAATACATGAAGTGGCAAGATTGAAAAATGCAATTTTCTTTGTTTATATATTTTATAATGTTTATAATATGTAACACCTGTAGTCCTTTCAACCTTTTGTGACCTTCTGGATGTTAATTTAATGAATTCTCACGAGACCCTTGTGAAGTAGGCAAGTAATTTTTGTTTCCCTTGATGAGAGATTGCACAGCTAAAGCAAGTTTAAATCACTTGTTCGTTATCACACAGGGACTCAGTGGATTCAGAGTCACAGTAGCTTTCCCTTGGGTGTCTCTTCAGCAGTATCTCTCAAAGCTTTTAGCAAAGGCTTATTTCCATCTCTGATTTCTACAGAAAAGAAAAACTAGAGACATTTAGCACAGTGTTTCATCCTGAGCTGCTACACAGTGAGTAGCAGGACCGGACAAGAAAGCAGATCTCATGTTGCAGGACAGTTAGCTCTTCAAACAGGCCACACAACACAGCAGAGTTCTCTGCTGTCACTCTGGCTCATCACTTCCTTGATTCATTTCTTTTGTTGAATCATTCATGTTAAAGAAGGCAACATTTGATTATCATCTAACATGATTTTAGGATAGAAGAGTTGTAATGCTTCAAATTATAAAGTTTAGAAGAAGACTCTGCTTAAGGTAGAAATATTAAAAATTGGAAAGAAAAAGGAAGAAAGTCAAGTAAATATCTTTTTCTTTTGACATAAATATATTAGAAAGTTATAAAAATACACTGAATGGAGAACAATGGGTAGGCCTGCCAGTGGGACTTTGCTTCACTTCCTTGGGTGATACTTTATCTCTCTGAGGCAGAGGGAATGAATGCCACAATGCCAGCCTGTGTGTACACTGCAGCCCAGCCCCTCTGTATCACCACAATAAACTCTGTTTGCTCAAAGACCAATGCGGGGAAAGACCAAAGGGGGAAGTGAAGGTTTCTTGTATTTAACACAACCTACAAATTGCATTAAGAAATTCTGCATCATTTGAAATCTGGAAAAGAGAAAATACTGCTTCCTGTCAACAGCAACAAAAAAATCATCAGCTGGAAGCATGCTAACAAGGCTTCAGCAAAAGAAGGGAAGAGAGAAGTATTTTCTGGTAGTTAATGAAGCAGCCTCTTCTTTTTGCCTTAAGAACTCCTTGCTGCAGTAGTATCTAATGTAATGCTTGTCACTGTCCCTTATTTGATGTGCTCAGTCACCTTTATCTTTTAATAAAATAAAATAAATGGCACCCATGGAAGGACAGCAGTGCATACCTTTGTTCCTGGAGGAGGAGCAAGACCCAGGAATGAATAAATAATATTTTCTTCTTTAGCAGAGAAAAAGGATTCAAAATCCTAAAAAAGGAACAAATAAACAACAGAGAATTGGTAACAAGAATCAAAAAGCATAGGAGGAAGAGACTAGACCAAGGAAATCTTTCTTATATTGCTGAGAATGACTACGCATTTGTACCAGAGCCTGCTTCTAAGCCCCAGGAAGAAAATTCAGATAAAGGAGCTTCATGCTGGCTGACAAAATCAACAAATGGACAAATCTCTCCAAAGACATACACTTTAATTGTACCACATCTATGCCAGAATCAGATAAAATTAAGTGTCTCATTTTAATGTGACTCAGCTGTACCCACCAATACAAAGCCATTGCCATTTAAATGTTAAAATAAAACTTGCTGTGATGGGCTGCATAAAAGAGGCCCTCAAATCCCTGGACAGCTTTATGGTAAATAAAACCCAACTGCCAAAGTAATAATACAAGTGAAATGATAATGAGGAAACTGTTTATTTTGAAGAAAGGCACTCTGGTATGAAAATACAGTTACTTTTCAGACAAACTTAGCAAAGGACATTGCTGTTCCCACTGACATACATGTATAGACAAAATATCTTGTCCACGTGTGATGAAGTTATAAATCATTATGTTAAATGCTTGTTTCCTCCTCAGTGCTAATACAACTGAAAAGATGTGAGGAATGACTCCTATCCCACTGCCTAAAATCTGCAGGGTGCTTACTGTATTCACTTGCACAACTTTCCTATCAATTAAGGAAGCTGTGCTATCACTACTTTGTAACAAGGAACTTCATCTTTCACATCTTACACAGGTATAAATCAACATGTATTAAGATCTCAACAGAAACTCTGGTCTTAAGTGACCAGTCCACATCACATTGCAGCTCTGTGCAGGATAGGGAACTGAATACATGTCTGCTGAGTCCCAGACTACTGCCTTGACCATGATCCTCTCTCTCATCCCAAATAACTCCAAAAATAGAAGCCTGTAAATAATAAGGTGCTGACTCATCCTTGAGACTTGTTTTTAAAGCTAGGTTAGGGTATGACATCTTTTACTGGGCTGTTTCAGTATTTTTAGGGACTAAATGATTAGGCAAGAGTAAAGCCAGGGATAGGCTATTGTGGATTGTTTAGAAATCACCTTAATGGTAACAAGGCTGGAATCAATGACATTTCAATTCAGTTTGGCAGAGGCAACACAGTTGAACAGGATAAATGACAGATGGTTACAATTTCACTGATTTATCTAAGGGACAGATGAGCTTTCTCACAGCCCTAGCAGTGGGAACTGCCCAGTCTGGGGAAGCCCCAGCACACATTCTGCCCTGGCCAGGCAGAATGCCTGCTGCTGCTCCTGGCCACCCACTTCTCAAATCATCTATTTGTGGTTTTTGCAATGTTGTGGTGTTCTTACCTAACCCAAGTCTGGCCTAAGCATTTAAGAAAGCCAGTGTATGAAGTTTATCCTAAAAACTTAGTAACAACTAAGCAAACAGAAACATAAAGATTTTCTGCAATTCAAAAGTCTGGGATTCAACACACCTCTTTGACAGCGCATATAAAACATAGGAAACTTGAATCTTCCTGCACATCACATACTCATGAAACAGCCAGAGCAAACTATGGTACAACAGGTCAACAGCTGTAAAACAAATGAAGCAGCCCATAATGAGGAAGGGCCATGAAGCAGACTTGATATTTTGTCTTCTTAGTTCCTTCCCAGAAGAAAAGCAGCAGATGTGTACTAAAAATCTCCAGAGACACACAGCCTTGTAGATAATCAGATCTGAAGGCATCAGCAAGATGTGTGAACAACCACATGGATTCCTTGTTAGAAGAGAATACAACTTTCTATCATACCAGGTACTCCTTCACAACTGCTAGTGTATGGTGACATCCCACAGTAAACATGATATCTTTCAGTAAATGGAAGGTCACTTAACCTTGCTCACACTGTGAGGAGCAAACTGTTACATATTTTACATGGGGTAAACACAAGACTACAGTGATGACAGAGTAGCTTTTCTATTATATATTTGCACTCTTACTACACTAATGGTGAATTGTTCAAATCTCTATTCACTAATGAACAAAGATAATTGTCTCCAAGGAAGCAGTAAGAAAAATAAGAAGTAACTATTTGTTTCAGGTAAGCAATAATATTATATCTGTATGACAAGACATAAAGGGTCTAGGCAAAGGGTAGCAGCGGTATTTGTCTTTGGAGCAGGTCTTTGAAAAATAAAATGTTCTTTTTGAAAATGAAAACTAACTCCATGAGTTTTATGCTATGAGGATATATATGCACGTATACACCCTATGTTTTCATTCTTTGCATGACCATTGTGGAAATGCCAGACAGCAAAACCGTGAACGCCAACTGAACATTGGCAGAAAGTTCTTTTCTGCATGAGCACAACAGGTCAGAGAGCAGAGAGGGGCCATGGATACACAATCCTTGGAAACTTTTGAAACCCAGATGGCCAAAAACTCAAGCAACATAAGATAATTTGAAAGCAGTCCCTGCTTTGAGGAGCTCACTGAACTACAGACCTACAGAGTTCCCTATGATTTCCATATATTTTAATTTAGTAGTTACATGAAGCATCAAATAAAGCTCTACCAAATAATTCACAGATTCTTCCAAAAAAAGATACACATGAGTATTTTATTCTGTGAATTTCAGTTGACAGAGAAAAAAACTGAAGTTTTCATTTGATTTCTTTCTGAGTTTTCTAGTGATTTTTGTTAAGCAAAAGCAAAGGCAAGAGCAGCTGTGTGCTTAGTATATTTAGAAAGTGTCAGGGATTCAGACGTCTGTCTAGACATGAGCAAAGAAGCAGCTTAAGAAAAAGATCAAATACAAACCTAATTGCCAACACTGATGGATTAGAATGGATACTTGAAATTGGTGCTATAGCCAGGCATACAAAATGAATCAATTTCTAATCTGTTTCTTCAAGTGGCAATACTAAAGATCTCAAAGGAAAACAAGATTCAAGCTATTTATAAGAGTCTTAAACCCTCTTTCTCCTCACAGAAAAGGCACTCACAGTTGGTGCATCTGTATGAAACCTCCATTTTACAGTGCCAATGAAAAAGTAAGAAAGTAGTGAAGCAGCTTGTCAGGGTCAGTCAGTAGATGCAGATACTTTTATGTATCAGCTAAACGGGAGATTACCAACAGGACTGCATTTACTTGGTCATTATGTCAGTCTATTCCAGCACAAAAAGAAAGCCTCCTCACCTGTTCCCAGTACCCTTTCCTTCCTTACCGCCACTCCTAAAATCCAAAAATGTCACTGAAGTACAGAAGGCAGGACTGGAGAACATCTCAAAGGACCACCCACTACACTATTCTGAACAGGTGATTGTTCACCAGTCCACCAGTAATGAACTTTAGTAAGATAATGAGACAATCTCAGGACAACTACATAATTTTTTTCTAATATGTGACTTAAACTTTCTTTCCTGCATTTTTTGGTGATTATATCATGTTCTACCACCAGTGC
The DNA here is from genome assembly GCA_013400935.1 of Turnix velox. Taxonomy (NCBI): domain Eukaryota; kingdom Metazoa; phylum Chordata; class Aves; order Charadriiformes; family Turnicidae; genus Turnix; species Turnix velox. The sequence continues at coordinate 28,453 of VZTY01010414.1, read as the reverse complement.
ATGTGGAGAGAAATGTGTTTCACAAAATCCTGGAACCACGGGATGATTCAGGAGGGAAGAGACCTCAGAGAACCATCTAGTCCAACGTCTTGCTCAAAGCAGGATTAATACTGAATTCAGTCCAATAATGACCAATCTTGCTGTAGCCCTTGAAATATTTGATGGTCGCCATGCACTGGTGTATTTTAAGGGGTCTTTCATGAGTTCAGGATACTGGACTGGAGTCCATAACTGAGACAGACCTTTGCAGTTCCCAATTAGCAATAAGGCAGCTGAGCACAAAGAAAGTGGGACACAAGGGGAAAATTAAGATATGTCATATAAACCTCAAACAGCATAAACCAGTTCTGGATTTCAGAATGTTTGGTCTGTTGGTCCTGCATAGGTTATGCAGCGAACTAGAATACAAATCCACAATTTTACATTGAAAATATATTGCAGAAAACAGCACATCACTTTGGAGAATTCTGAACTAGTCTGACAGCCCTTCAAAACATAATTTCACTTCACACTCGCTTTGTAGCTGCCTTAAAACACCATCCACTGAAGAGAAGGGTATATATAGCTCATGCACTGACATGAATCACCTTGCCTTTTTATTTGAAAATAATGATGCTATAAATCAATCTTTGTTATGAAGTCATGAAAATCATTATCTATGTGCTTTGAGAGTGCAGTACATTAGAACTCTGGAGACATCTAGACTAATTGTAAACTTGGTTTAGTTTTTTAATTAGTAGCTGCAACTGCTTTCTGGACCCTTTTCCACATGGGTGTGTCTTTGCAAAGTGACTCTTAAATTTATTTCAAGATGGATATAGATTATTTGGGAGTAAAAATGGTTCATTTAACATTTCCAAGTAGGAATGACCAGCTGCAACACTTCTTGTAAGGCAATTACTCTTCAATTTACTATCTAACTTCTCCAGGAAATATCAGAAATATTTATTGCAGTATTGGCTTCCAAAAAATATGAAGATATTTTTTAGAAGGGTATATTAGATGTTTAAAGCCTCATGAACTCTAGCCTAACAAGTTCTAAGATTCCTATGAGAAAATTAAGAAACCATTGCTCTGAGACCACTGAAGTTAATTCTGAAAACTTAGTGGCATGTAAATCCCTTCTCTCTCTAAACAACCTTTGCAGTAGTTCACACTGGATTTGTAGAGTAACTTAAAACTGGGCTCGCTATGTGATCAGCGTTTCAGAGTACTTTGCAAGTTCATTTCAGTGATCTTATCAGAGTACTTTCCAGACTATGTATTTCCACCCAGATTATGAAGAAAAAACAGTCTCACATATTTCTGTTACAAGCAGATTTGAAAACAGAGAAGCATCCGATGAGCATTACAACTTCTATTATGATGAGCTGGATATTTATTGGATAAGTAATATTCAATATTAGAACCATTCTGGTCAACAGTAATTCCTATTCATTTGTATAACACAACAGAAAAGAAATATTCCTGTTCAAAGTCCCCGGTGTCTCAGACATCTACTTGACTTCCTAGCAGCTGAGATGAGTCTGTGTCTAACAAAAGAAACATAACCATGGAAAATTATCTGAAAGTTCAGAAAGCAAAGTCCAGTTAGATGTATTCCATTGGCCTTGAGTGCTCGACTTTGTCAAAGCACATAATAGAGCATTTACTACTCCCAAGTGCAGCTGAATCCTTGTGATCTACATTTAGTTATCACAGAATCACAGAATGACCCGGGTTGGAAGGGACCTCAAGGATCATGTAACTCCAACCCCCCTGTCTAGCAGGGCCACCTAACAAACGCATTCACTAGATCAGGTTGTCCAGGGCCCCGTCCAACCTGGCCTTGAACACCTCCAAGGACAGGGTATCCACAACCTCCCTCGGCAGCCTGTTCCAGGACCTAACCACTCTCCTAGTAAAGAACTTCCCCCTAACATCCAACCTAAATCTTCCCTCCTTCAACTTGGATCCATTTCCCCTAGTCCTGCTATTGTCAGCCCTTGCAAAGAGTTTACTCCCTTCCTGGGTGTAGGTTCCCTTCAGGTATTGAAAGGCTGCAATGAGGTCACCCCCCAGCCTTCTCTTCTCCAGGCTGAACAAGCCTAACTCCCTCAGCCTGTCCTCATAGGGGAGGTGCTCCAGCCCCCTGATCATCTTCGTTATCTTGAGACACTGTGAAGAAATTAAAGTATCAACTAGACAGTGTTGCTTTTGGTCTTCAGAAGCTGAAGCCAGAAAGCCAGGCACAGAGCCAACAGAGGGACAACTTGTGATTGAGCCTCACAGCAGGAGGCACGAAAACACAGCATGCTGTGCAGTGAGCTCTGGGTCCTGCATGAGCTCTGTGTCTGCAGGCAATAAGCCATGCAGTTTCTTAAGCAGAGTTTCTCTAGTAATTTTTCCCTCGGTGTATATTTTTCTCTTAGAAAGGAATAATCTTCTGTTTCATTGCTTTTCTGTGCCTAAAAAGTGCTTTCTAAGAGTTGTTCTCTCAAATTGCCTTAAGGAGTTTGACAGTTTCTACTAATGGATAAGAATCAGTTGCTGTGAAAGAAGACCTTCTGAAGGCCTTTAAATTTCAAAACAGTTTCTTACCCCACAGTACCGCTCCTCATTGAAGATCTGTGGAGGGAGGGGAATTCCATTTTGAGGCTTTTTTTCACCTGGGACATTCTCTCTCATCCATTTCCTGTTGTCTTCATCACCTGCGATGTCCATTTGCTGAAAGTCAATCTTGTTGGCCTCTAAAAAGCCCACTACTTCTTGCTGTTTCTTTTTTATCTGGTTAGGAAAGATGAAAAACAAAATTCCTTCTTTAGAAAGAAAACCCTTTTCTAAAACATACTGCTATTACAAGGAGAACTAATGCAAGTACGCCAAGTGGAATCCACTACTCCAATAGCTCCAAACTTTTTGAAGCTGAGATTCAGCACTGCTTCCTAGCATCCAGAGCATTACCCTTCCTCCTAGAGTCTTTCTATCCTCCCTGGAAGCAGTGAGAATCCAATCTATGAAACAAGGCTCAGCAGCAGCCTCCTAGTCCATTCCCAGACCTGTGAGTACCTAAAATAATCCTGTCTAAAGTCCACCTAATTAATGAATTATGTATTTCTGTAATTTAATAAACCTGAAAAACAGAAGCAGAGTGATAGCTTGTTATACTGAAAAAAACAATTTTCACGACTGATGAAAAAAATTAATTTTCTTGTTTAAATCAGAAAGTATCTATATGACTATGCTTGCATATAAAAAAAATAAGAAACATAAAAATCTGTACATTTTTATGGTAACAACAGAGGTTTATGGTGAGCTTAAAAAAGCACATCAGTCTGAATGGAAACACTAATCCAAGATGTTAAAAAAAACATGGAATTCACAGATCTCAAAGGTGCTTATTTATATCCTCATTTTTATGTTTTAAATAGAGGTTATTTCCTTAATAGCTCTTTATCTGCGCATTTATTTGCTGAGCACATTCAGGAAGCAAAAAGAATTGCTTAAGGGACACCTCCTTGGAGGAAGTGGATGAATAATGATTGTACAAATGGTTAATAAAGTCTGCATGAGCCAGTATTAAGCATTTCACCGTATTCAAGTGCTGTCAGCTGCAATTTCAGCATCAGCTTGTCTCTTGGGTCACGGGCACTTAAGTAGATATGGCTCCTGGAACAGCTAGTGCCCCAGAGAGATAGTGCCTCTGAGGAGATAATGAAAACTGAGATACAGATTTCGTGTTCCCTTGCTTATGGCTGTAGCTGTGACTTTTAGAATTCAACCTGGATAAACAATTTTGCTCCAGCTTGAGGTTCACTATATGCAGGAGGGTCAAACACCACCAGGACCAAAAGTGAAAATTCGGAGAAGGTTGCATGAAAAATGAATGCTGAGGAAAAATTAAGTTACGTGTAATTATGCCTGCATAAGGAAAAATCAAGATGTTTCTCATTATGACAACACAATAAGCTATGCAGGAGATGTACTATGTCTTACAGTGTACATTTACTAGGGCTTAGTTAGAGGAAAAGACACACGCTAAGTATGAAACCATAAAGAAGCTTTTGCTGTGGCTGGCACTAGGAAGCTGGGCAACCAAAACAATCTCTCCAGCAAACACCACTCAGAGAAGGAGATCTTCCAGGATGTAACAACACTGAGATTGCAGGAGCTTCTCTGTGCCCTTACTTGTGCTTGACGGCATGGGAAGAATTCAGGTTACTTGGGAAAGTGGAGTGAGCAAGATATTTCATCAGTGTAATTTTCTTTTTCAAGAAAGCTTAAATTCCACCATCCCTGGCTCTTTTAAAATAAGGAATTTTAAAAAAAATAAATACTGTCTAGCCAGAGTGCAAAAGCTATAGTGTTACTTCCACCTGATGCATAATTAAATATTACATAACCTCATAATCCAGTGCATTCATAATGACCAGCTGCCTATGGCAGAAGCAAATGGTACGTAATCACCAGCTTACAGCAAGAGGAACATTAATGTTGGTCATCAGCGCTGCTGCAGCTTCTGGTTCTAGCACCACCTGGACAACTTGTTCCTGATAATTATTCTTATTTACTTATTATTTACTTATTATTCTAATTATACCTATTTACACTCTAATGTCTAATTTGACTTAAAATTGATTTGACATTTGAGTTCAAGTTTATATATGGTTAGATTCACAGACATGTATGACAAATCCCCTACCTTGTATTTTAGAGGATTTAATTCAAGTTCATAAAATGCCACAAAAAGCACTTGGAATAAGAGGATTTAAAGGAGCCCCAACCATGAGCACCAGTAAACAAAATTTGGTAGACTTTCTCTGCATAATGCACAAACGTACTTTCTGCCATGATTTGTGGTGCCTTAGATTCTTGAAAGATATTACCCATTTTTAAACACCTTTGTGGCTAGTAATAAAAATATTTTAAGTTTTTACTGCTTGCTTCAAGCCAAGAATTTATTACATCTTAGAGCTATAAAGAAGAGTTTCACTTCTGCTTGCTTTAATGAATACTTCAATAGCAGCTACATTTTGAATAGAAAGGATAGTAAAGCTCAAGTTATGTAAAATAAATTTCTGAATCACTGAAGGGAAAAATACAGACTGCAGATTTGCTCCAAAGCCATACTGAATTATATCATTCAAGCATCTGATTCAGAGTACCAGAATGTTACTGGGTTCACTGCATTCACTTTTAATAAGTATTTATTAATGCAAAAATCAGTTAGTGGTGTGAATGTGTAGTACAAAAATAGAATTTTTTTTCATTCTTTAACAATTATGCTCTGCTAAATGGCCCAGAGAACGCTGGGCCCATATTATTTTGAAATTCAAAATTAACAAAATTCGTTTGATGGAGATCAGCCACGATGAAGAGAGTACCATTGCTACCAGCACAATTAGACTTTCAATTTAAGCTCATCAGGGATTAAATTCACTCTTCTCAGGAAAGGCTGTATAAGGCTGATACAAAATTTGTTTTTAATAGGATTTTAGTGATATAATGAGGTTTGTGCTGGCTCCTTGCATGAGTGAATTTTATTTTATAAATACCAAAACTCATTAAAGGTTCACTGAAAGGATATCTTCCATCCATTAATCAGTAAATGGGGAAAAACTACTCCAGCTGAACATTGTGTTTACTTGGCATTGCGATTATGGATGGGTAATCTGAACACATGCAGCCTCCTGAGATTGCTACAGCTATACATACACCAAATACAGCAGAAAAGAGGGAATAGAGGCTGTCTAAACATGACATACTCTTCCTTCCACCATACATCTGGGATCTCACTAACACCTTTTTAGGCTGCTCTTATACAGGTGGAGATTGGCATTAATAAGCTTAAAGCCTATTAGATTTCAGTAGCACTAGCTATCATCCTTAGCAATGCTCCAAAAGGCTGGATGAATCTTGTTTGTCAGTGTCCAGTGTAGCAAGCACACCCCTGTACTGCAGTCTAAGAAGGAAGGAGTTGGTTGCCGCTGCTAGCTGGAAAAGATACAAAGAATCCGTATAGCAGAGATTTTTGTTCAGCTACTGCTAAATATACACTTAACTTTAATTGCGTAACTGATCTCTGAATATCAGTGTTTAACCAAAACTCCTTTTAAGACTGCCTTGTCCTGGCCTCAGCAGGAGTAGGCACAGTTAGTGCCTGAGGCACACACAGAGTTGTGATGGCCCAAACACAGGCAGACTGAATGTCTGCATTAGGATTTCAGTCATAGCCACAACCTTTCCTGGAAAATGGACAAGAGACAAAGGAGATAGGGATCACTCTTCTTTGGTCAAACAAAGGACATCAAAACAAGGAACCAAAGAGAGGCAAAATGACTGTCAATGCACAGCATATGGCAGTTCACAAACCTACGTGCGCAATTAATTGGTAGGTTACGAATTACCAGATCTCCAGTTTTCAAACCCTTCCTCTTTCTTATGAAAAAAGGAATGTTAAAATATAAATAGTAAATTTAGAGTATCAGGCTTAATGATAGTCTGGCAAGACAAGCTGATGAGAGAATTGCAAACTTCCACAACCGTATTTAACTTTGAATATTAGTAAGTGTCTCTGCCTCCCCCCATCATTTTCTAGAGATGACAATCCCAAGAACAGGGAGTGTCTTTTGGAGCTTTTCAACTCTGGAAGCTTCTTAAAGACAAAGACCTGGTGTCAGAGAGACAGATGTAGTTACAGTTATGTGCAAGCACTAGCCAGTTTGTTTAGCCATGTCACTGGGAATGAGTGACTGCCAAAGGAAAGCTGCAATTTGAGCTGATCTGGGAACTGGATATAAAAGGAAACAGTCCTTTCCCGGTTTCCACCTCCCACAGACTTCCAAGCTCCCTACTATTCACATGCCCTTCCCGTCAGCTGATACTCGCCACTGACAGCTTCAGCTGTAGGTCTCAATACTAAAAATCATCAGTATAGCATTTCAAGATACAAACCCCCAAAAACCCACAGATAAGCCACCTCAAAAAAATCACAAAACAAAACACAAAAGACACAAAATCCAAAGAAAATAAACAAGCAAACAAACAAACAAAAAATCCAGGGAAATTGAGGGAGATAAGGGAAGTGAGAAAGAATTCTTTTCCACATAACTGTATACAGCTTACCTCAGGTAAAAGTTGTTTCTTAGACAGAGTTTCCCCTTTTCAGGAGCAGCGTCTCAAAGTCTCTTTTAAAAACATATAAATCAATTTGTACTGTAAACAGTCTACCACAGGTTTTGTGCAAACACAATATCTACTTTTTCCTTCTTCAGTGTATATATATATTGCATATACTTTTTCAAACAGAAGTAAATCTATGAAATTGCAATTTGTATGTAAATGTTACAGTTAAACCTCACATGCAAACAAGCCTACATTAATAGGAATTCTCATCTTGAGCAACATTCAAGAATAAGGTGTGCAATGTAGACTAGACAAAATGTAGCCTAGAAGAAATAGGGTGTTTTGTTCTCCATGCAAATTCAGATTGTCCTTCCAGGCTGATTTACCAACCTGATCCCACAAGAAAGAGGAATATGTTAAATGTGACACCTACCGCTGTAGACCCTGAAGATGTGGCTACAAAGACTTTAATCACCATCTTGACAGCAATAAAAATGAATCAGCGGAGCACGCCTGCTATCCACAAATCACCACAGTCCCAAGAGCAATCCAAGAGTTCTGCAGCGCCTGGACTAACCCGGGTCCTGAATGAATGCCCCCTCCCTCTCAGCAATCCAGCAGCTTTGGCCTCTCCCCGGGGTCCTGGGTTTTCCCACGGCATTGGCTCTTAGGTATTTTGGGACAAGGGGCCAGTAGAGGATTGGTTAGTAAGAGGAGCCATAGCAAGGGGTTTGCACCTGCCCCTGGCCTTATTGCATTAGATTGACAGGATGGCAGTCCAAAAAAGGCAAAGGACAGTAGTGCACCAATGAGACAGGGCTGGAGAAATATTTGGGAGGGGGGAAGGGACAAGGGAGAAGACAACTTTGTGCTGGGGGTGATCATAAAGACTTTGGGGAATGTTTGCTGTTGCATGGGCACTATCACAGCTGCCTCCTGCATAAAATTGCTTGCATGCTCCACCTGATCACAGCAAGGAGACTTTGTGGCTGCAAATTTTAAGTTATGAAAGGAGAAGTAGAGAGGGGAGGGCAAAGGGGCAATAGATGAAGAAGCAATTTTAGCAGAGATCATCCTGAAATACACCTAGCTTACAAACACCCTCAGCTTTAAAGAATTCAGATCATCATCCACATTGCAGGATTCAGGGACTTCTCTGAAGTAAGTATCTGTCAGTGCACTTCTTAATGGTGAGGAGGGTAATCTGGCTAATTCTATCTATCTGGAACCTACTGTTGTCTTCCTGCTTGCACCACCAGTGAAATCCCACAGCATAAGAGGAGGTCCACAATACTTGGTAAAAAATAATCCATTCTACTCTCTTTTTCCATCTGGTTGTCACCTTCTGCTCCAGAGATGGTCACAATTCAGCAGCTGCCTGCGCATTTTTGTTTAAGGAGGTCTTGGAGCATGGGAGGTATTTTAAGAATGTTAAATGTTAACAGATTTCTTGCACATTTCAAGGGACAAGTTAGTTTCTGGTATCAGTGAGCAATCAGTAAAGCTGACCCAATGTGAAAGGTGAAACTGGCCTTGTCTTAGACACATTTCAAATGTTAAGATTGAATATAGCAGTGTCAAACTCTGAAAATACTTAAAGTGGAATATGATACTTTCTTTCCAGGATTGATTGGGTAGGACTGAATTCACAATAGCAAAGATGCTCTTGAAAGTAAGGGTTTTTTGTCTGTAAAAGATGTTACATGAATCTGAAAATGTATGGAACAGGGATCCTGAAAAACCTTACTGAAAATTAAAAATAGCAGTATGGATAATTTACTGTCACTCACCATTTGTCATTTCTTTCCTCCTTTGAGAGACAATAGGAGGTCCATAAAAAAGTGTAGCCCCTTAAAATCAGATGTTTTCCTGTAATATCAAAAACCCACAAATTATTGCCCCATGTGCTTGTTTCTGAAGAGATTTTGTATGTAAGTCTAGTCCAGTAAATTCAACAGAAATTACTAGCCATTTAGAACATACTGGTTACAAATCAATCTATTCACTTACTGGTCCTCTGAAGAAGCACAAACAGTGGTCATTGGCTTCCAAGCATACTAATAAATAATACTCCAAGTGGTAACTGTTTGTATCACCAAACATCCATGATCAGGACTGGGACAAAACTCATAGAAACCTAGAATGTTTTATGTTGGAAAGGACCTTCAAGATCATCTAGTTCCAACCTCCCTGCCATGGGCAGGAACACCACCTACTAGACCAGGTTGCTCGAAGTCCCATCCAGCCTGGCCTTAAACACTTTGAGGATGGGGCATTCACAGCTTCTCACAACAGCCTGTTGCAGTGCTTCACCATCCTCATGAAGAACTTCTTTCAATATCTAACCTAAATCTACCATCTTGCAGTTTTAAACTGTTCCTTGTCATCCTATCACTGCACTCTGATAAGGAGTCTCTGCTCATCTCTCCTGTAGGCTTCCTTAGTCTGCTATAAATTCTCCCTAGAGCCTTCTGCAGGATAAACAGCCATAACTGTCTCAGCCTGTCCTCATAGGAGAGGTGCTGCTGCATCAGCCTTATGGCACTACTCTGGAACCTCTCCAAGGTCTGTGTCCTTGTGCTTAGGGCTCCAGAGCTGGGCACAGTACTCCAGGTGGGGTCTCATGAGAGCAGGATGTAGGGAGAGAATCACTTCCCCTAACCTGTTTTCCCTGCTTCTTTTAATGTAATTTGACAGTTAATCCTCTCTCCAGTTCTACTTCACACCTGAAATGCCACTGAACTACACAGGCAAAGACCGGGGCATGTCCCAAAGCCTCTGCTAACTGGGGCTTGGCAGGTGAGGACTCTGTGGCATGGCTCCCATCGTGGTCAACCTTAAAATTAAAAATACCGCTCCAGTTACTTTCATTCCTTTGACATTTTTTCCTCCCCTTTTTCAGACTAAAAAATGTTTTTTTGCAAATATAAACTGCATTTGGGGCTGGTTGGGTTTGGCCTGTCCACTCTCAGGGCACACACTACTACACCGTATGACAGGATGGGACACTGGGTCAGGGCAACCCCAAGCACTGATACAGGCTGGCTTGAGTGCAGCCCTGAACAGAAGGATTTGGGGGTGTCAGTGGATGAAAAACTCAACATCAGCCATCAGTGTGCACTTGAAGCTCAGAAGGCCAACTGAATTCTGGGCTGCATCAAGAGAAGTGAGGCCAGCAGGTCAAGTGAGGTGGTTTTGCCCCTCCATTCAACTCTGGTGAGATCCCAACTGGAGTATTGTGTTCAGTTCTGGAGGCTTCAAGATAAGAACATTGATCTGTAGGAGCAGGTCCAGAAGAGGGCCATGAAGATGACCAGAGGGCTGGAGCATCTTCCTTCTGAGGACAGGCTGAAGGAGTTGGGGTTGTTCAGCTGGGGCTGAGAAGGATCAGGGGGACCTCATACTAGCTTCTCAGTATCTGAAAGGGACCTATAGAAAGGCTGGGGTAAGACTTTTTAATAGGGTACAGGATGGCATGTACATGGATGCAAAGTAGAAGACTATAGATTTAGGCTGCATATAAGAAATAAGTTCTTCCCTGTGAGGGTGGTGAGACACTGGAACAGGCTGCCCAGAGAAGGTGTGGATGCCCCTTCCCTGGAGGTATTTAAGGCCCGGCTGGATGAGGATGAGGTGCCTCCACAGCCACCATGAGACCCTGCAGCCTACAGTGGATGGTGCAGAGAGACCTTCTGCCTGCACACCGCATTGCCAGACTACCACTACGACCCCGGAGGTGTACAGAAATACGGGGCTGGCAATCTATAGAAAGCCATAGGAAAGCGGCGAAGAAGGCGGAGGTGGCGGTAGCCGCCCCGCAGGCCGGACTACAGCTCCCAGAGTGCCGAGCGGCCGCCAGCCGTCCTCATGGCAACTGCAACGCGCCTTTCGTCCGAAGAAGCTGGTAATGGCGGCGAAGGTGGGGGGGAGGCGAGGGAGACGGGCGGCTGGCAGTGGACGGGGCTTAGCGGAGATGGGGAGGGCTGGATAAGATTTCTTCAGACGGCAAAGATGGCATTCTCTGCTTGGGGCTGCTTTCGGGCTCTGGGCAGGGAGAGCAGAGCAGAGTGGTTTCAGGTGCGGTGGGGCATGGTGCGGGATGCTGAGGGGCGGAGGTAACTATCGGGTCGGGTGCTGACTGTCATGGCGTCGGAGGGGCTACTGAGGCCATCAAGGGGCTGCAGGGCCTCTGAGGCAACTGGGGAAAGCGAGGTGGAGGTTGGTACCTACCAGAGTTCTTCCACCAGGACTTCCCTTTCATTTGCTTACAGAGGTTTTGCATACAGGTGACAGTTAATTCTTCCACATAACAGTTTTGCAGTTGCCAAATGTTTGAAATGCCATTTTTCATCTTTGACATTTCATTTGGCCCTAATTATTTTTCTTTCTGCATCTCTTCTTTCAATTTACATCCTCTCAGTGGTTGTCCATTTCAGTTCTCCTTCAGCTACTGCTTTTTTCCTTCATTTTTATAGCAAATACTTAATTTCTGTTTCTTTCACCTTTTGTTTTTCTGTCTTCCATTTTATTTACTTCTTAGGATGTGCTATTGAAGCTGGATGGTGAGGTTACACCCACACTTCTTGTCAAAACAAATCAAAGCAGTACCTTCAAGTTTAATTTAAGCTGATTTGATTTAAAGACAATTTGGGCAGAAAGTGTTTGACAATGCCAAATCAAATTTAAACAGAAATACAAATGTATGTACAAAGCTAATGCTTGGTTAATCCTCACCTTAAAATATGAGTTGTCATCTCGTATGGATTGTTGCACTGGATCAAATTTTGTAGAATCCTGAACATTCCTCAGTCTTCCACAAGGAAATGTTGTTCATGTAAGGATCGAAGAGTGATAGTGAAACTGTTTTGATTCAACGTAGAACATCTTGTGCAAACATAAATCACACTTTTCAATTTTCCTTGGGAGTTATGTGATTCCCCTCTCCTTTTTAGGAAACTGATTTTAATTTAAATAAAATGCCACCACTAAGCAAAAATGCCAACAAAGAATTAGAATATCTTGAAAATCTCCTATCCATCTGAACTAAAATATCAGTTTAACTCCTTCCCAATTTCTTTTACATTACTGTTGTGCCCCTTTTAGACACCCACAAATATACAAGATATTCTACTACTGGGTAGAATTCTGCATCTGGGAAACTATGGTCTGAGTAGTCTTCATGTTGTATTAAGCAAAACGAAACAGATTGAACCATATCCAAAGAAGTAATTTCTACTAGAATCACAGTGTTTAAATAATGCTGCTAGGATTATGAAGTATGTTCTCCAGTAGCCACAGTATGAAAACAAAATTGAGATGTAAGTTATTCATGATGACAGAAAAAATCAGTATTCTGTATTTAATATGAAATATATGTTTTTAAAGACGTTCAATTATTAGAATTCATTGTACCCCTGAGAAAAGATGGTTTGAGAGGAAGCAGGAATGTTACTCAGAATGTGATCAAACGAAGCACGGTCATCATCTCATCACAGAACCACATCTCTCACAACAGTGCATTACAGGTGATATTTTCTGAGGTATATGGGTGTGGAGACATGGAGCTAAGTGTCTTGAGACATTTTCAAAAGCAAACAAATTTGATAAGTACAGATTTTCTGCAAGGAAACAGTTATCTTTAAAAAGAACTGAAATTCTCCTTAATGTTTCTTCTGAAACTGGGCAGAGACACTTATTACATTATGAGATTTTTATTTCTTTTTACAGGCAATTCTAACTTAAAGGTAAATAAACAGCATACAAAAGTTTAAGAAAACCATTATTTCATTCTCTAAATCACATACTTGTTTGTGTAGCTATAGTTGCTGCTCTGTCCTCTAGCAATAATGCTAACATAGTAGCTAAGATTTTCTTATTTTAATGCAAAATGTAATTTTGTTATTCAATTTGTGTTCTTTTTATTGGGAATTGTGAAGAAATTATATTTTTATTACATAATGGAAAGCTGAAAACACTATAAAAACACAGAAATAGCTGGTTTCAGAGGCATGGACAATTTTTTAAAATTATTTTATTGTAAAGCACTTTGTAGGTATTGAGCATAAATACAGTTATAGTTCTGTTAAATTACGTTAATCGAGGAAAAAGTATGCAGGAAATTAACTGTGGTATCTGTTTACATTCAAATTGTAGTGCCTTGTAACTCTTTAGAAAATATGAGACCGTTTCATAGTAAATTTTGACATAAAAACTAGCATATTTCATATTGTGGTCCAGTCTGAAAACAATCACACTTCTTCACTTCCTACAAACTGTGCAATTACTTTAATTGTAATGGGTAAAAGTAATGGTCTTTTAAAAGGTAAATGAGTATTTTTTGCCATTGTTCAACAGGGCTGAACACTTTTTAGGATTGTTTATGTTAACTGTAAAGAACTCAGTAACATTCTGCTTCCTGATAGCTTAATGTAGGTCAACTTCTGAGTCTTTCACCATAATGCAGTGGTGAACTCAGATGACTGTTACCTCCATATTTGAGTGACAGAAGATAGTTAAGTCGGAATGTGGCACAAAAAGCAGGGATACTAAAGATTCCCCAAGGCACAGAAGCATCGAAAGCAGCAGCTGTAGCAGAGGTAATGATTGTAGGCAACACAGTAAAGAACTGCAGAGGTGAATATTCTCCTAACTGTTCTGCAGGCTTTTTCTATGAGTGAAACAGCTAAAATCAACAAACTTTTAGAAGTATCAGGAACGGAAGAGAAGAAAACACAGGAAAAGGAAAAGAAGGAAAAAGGACAGAATGTCTTCCCCCACTGTGATACAGAAGGTACTTGGTTTTCTGGTAGCAGTAAATTAGACTCTTGCAAAATGCTTTTTTTTTGCCATTTTTTAGTAATTAGGAAGATAGAGGAAACAGTTTTTCAGTGAAGCAAAATAAAAAATCATGTTTCAAGCACTAGGAAAGGAGAGGAAGAGATTTCCTATTGTGTTGCACCACAATGCTTGGTAATCTTAAAGGCAGAATAATCACCTGAATTGTGGAACATCTTTGCAGTCCTTATTCCTCAGTTTTAATTTGAGACTTTGAAAATGGCTCACTACATGTGATACAATTTCTGGGTTTGACTATGCAGCACATAGTGAGTCTGAAAAAACCCTTTCTGAGGAAAATTACTCAAAAGTTATATGTCTGCACAAAAGCTTCAGGTTTAACTAAAAAGCCATGCTTTGTACAGCTTAGTCATGGTATGTAATCCAAAATTAACTTTACACTTCAGTGGAATGACCATACAACACAAACATATTCCCTTTACATAAATGTTAACGGTGAAGAATCTTTTCATGTTCTGCATGTTTTTGTACTTAATTCAATCCCACCATGCTCTATCAAAAAATGCATGTAAAACCAATGACCCTTTTCCTGCTGAGCTTCAAAATCTCATCCTGGTGTACCCAATCTACAAGATGCAAATCAATCAAAAAGAGAGAGGAACTGCTGATTGATTATATCTTGTATTATATGCTGCTGTCAAGAATTCATACTATCATGAAACTACTAGACCAGAAGGAATGACTGCATTTTAAAAATCTGTTTAGCAGAATAATCGTTTTTGGCAACTAGCTGTGTTGGATATTTTAGATGGTAATATTTGCTTGTTCATGACTGAAATGAATAATGTCCCAGGAACACAATTATAACCTACATGCTCACTCTGGATAGTTGTGTATAGATTTTACAATATTTTTGTTAGCTTTTGCAGGAAGAGGTTTTTCCTTTTTTTTTTACATCCTCTTGTTCAATTCTAGCAAAATGAAATAGTTGCAAATATTTATGTGACAGCATCTTTGGTGATCATATTGTAGACTTTCTGCAGTGGAATCTTAGTACAAAGAACATGCAGATGTGATGCTTGCATGCCTTCCATTTGGTTTGGTTTTTAGCTTGGGTGAGTTTTTTTATCACAGCACCTATCACTTTTGCTCACTGCAAAAGTTCTTGAATGTGGCTGACCTCAACTGACTCCTAGTATTTCTTCTCTGTTCACTTGAATCTCCATGATTATCCTTAATCCAATTAATACCTATGTAAAAAAAAACCCAAAACAAACAAACAAACAAAAAACTTCCCTGCTGAAATCACAGTCTCTCCTCCCTTTGATTCCTGATCTCAGATTTGTTCTAGCCTTTCCTTTTGCTATCACATTGAATCTGATAGTGTCTTTTCCTCAGTGGCTCTGTATGGGTGAGATCCTACCAGCTTACCCCTACTTTCTTCCCTCTATCAGCAGGGCCACCAGAGCAGAGCCATCCAGTTTGTACCCAAAGGAGTGGAGTGGATCAGGTATTTTGTAAATAAGAGCAAAGGATAGACAAAATAGTATGAGTGACCCCCTGCATGCATGCCCAGAACTCACTGCCTTGCATGCCAGGCATATGGGTGTCAGGCAGCTCCAGGACGGTCAGGGAAGCCCTTCCATCATGGGAAGGTGGGAGCAGAGCTGAGGGAACAGAAAAAGCAGAGAAGACGAAAGTGTACAATAGTTGCTACAGCTGCAGGGAGTAGCCCATTCCCTCCTGAAGCCACTGCCCCACACATCCTTGGCTTCCTCTTTCCACTTTTCTGACTTAGAAGGAATGAGGCCATGGTTTGGTGGTGCCCTATGCAGTGTCTTTCCTTACATTTCCTACCACTGATTTGATGTGGCATCCCATCTGCAGTGGAGTGTTCTAGATGGGGCCTGCTTCTGTAAAGAGTTTCTGTGCAGAACACCCACTTGAAAAGGGGTGCTTGAAAAGTTCTGTTCGTTGGTGTTCTTTATGTTAGGAACTTACCTATTTTATCCATAAAGTGTTATGAGGTATATATATTATTATAATAAACTACCAAAACACTGCCTGTAACGTATAATGAAATTGAATATATGCCTGAATAGGGAAACATACTCAGATCTACAGTCTTGCCTACTTCCAAATTCTAATTATGTTCTGGAAAGGAAAAATCAGAATAATCTACTCAGAATGCTGGCCATAAAGAAAGGCAAACAGCGGTAATGCGCTCAGAAAACAAGCCCATAAATTTTTTTTTTCAGTTGCTGTATAGTAACAGTGTACACAACTTTGTAACTCTTCTATACTATTAATAATGTAAGGTTTAAAAATGTAATTCAGTTCAAAGATAACTTGAAAATTCTAGGAAGCTGGTTAGAAATCCCAGCTCTGGAGAAATGTAAACGTGTACTGATTTGATCACCTTGAGTTTTGAGCTCTTGCAGACCTGGAGATTAGTGTTGTTTTCTTTTCTATCATGCTCTTATTTAAGGTGTAGGTCCTCCCTCTTGGGAATGTTTCTAGATGGGTGGAATTATGTTTTTCAGTCCCTAGAGCATGCCTACATTAGTGATCTACATGATTTACAGAGGGGCAGTCTATTTCCTTTGATACTGGAGTAATGTGTTAACACAAATATACTTTATTACTAAGTTTTTCCCAGAGTATTATTGCTGTTTGCCTTAGAAGACACCACCTGCTTAAAAACTCTTACTAATTGAAAGCAAGCCCTGTAGCCGTTTCAAAGGAAAATGTCTTCAGAGAATGAAAGAAGGGAATCTTGATGTTCTGTAAACCTTGTTAGCCATGGTCCAGTGGAGCCACACAAATGCGCATGCAGAGATAAAAAATATTTAATGGATTTATTTGAAAAATATTTGAACATGGGGTACTAGTTCTTGGACTTTTTGTCAAATATATAAGTAAGTAGCTTGGATGGGCAGTATATAAGGTTGTGTGAGCAGTAAGGACACAGTGATTTTGCTGTCTCAAATCATGGCTATGTATCAATGCCAATTTACTTTTATCTAAATGCAGAAAGAAAAAAAATTGCAAGCCACAAAGGCACCACATCAGATTTCTTCAGTTTTAAGCCTGCAGAGTAGTATGATCTCCCAGAAAAAAAATGCAGTGGCTCAACGAATATCATCAGCAAGACTTCGAACCATTAAAGAGCTGAAGAATGAAATATTTTATGTACAACGCCAACTAGAAGCATCAAGCTTTGAAAACCATGTCTTGAAACAGGTTCAGTGTCGTCACTCAAAGGCAATAGGTAGATACAAAAATTCAGAAAGTAACTTGCCAGATCTTCTAGCCAGTCATTATAATGAGGTGAGAAATCTAAGGAAACTTTTGAGGATATCACAGGAGGATGAGAGAAATACAACCAGGAAGCTGAGAAAAATTGAAGCTGAGCTGCTAAAAGCTAAAGATGCTTTGCAGACCTTGCTTACGCTTTCAGAAGACAAAGGTCTTGCAGAGAGAGATGAACTTGATCACAGATTATCAGTCCTTAGAGGAAAAATGGAAGTGAATGATGAGAAAATACAGGTAATACTCATTTATCATTGTATTTGTGGAAGAGTAACAATAACAAGAGGTTTCTGTGCAAGAATAGTGGAAAGTTTTTAGCCATTCCTTGTTACATTAATGATTCTGATATAGCCATGTAACATTGAATATTCTTTTTATTCCAGTGCTGTCCTCGGTGTAAGGTACCAAAACTGACAGTGGTACCCCACAGTACTTTAAAATCTGGCAGAAACGTCTGAGTAGATTAAGTGTGGCAATAGAGATCTGCTAGGAATTAAGTCACAGTCCTTAACCCTGTTAATTCAGCACATTGCATATTGGTGAAGAGTAGTTTTTCACTTCAGACCTAACTGTGGAGATGGTGAAATGCCTCTATGATTACCTGTCTCTTTACTTAATTCTATGCATAATATACTTCATAGAAAATATAAACTAATTCTTAGAGAACAATGAAAAAGAAACACAGCTCCCCGCAAGCAGCATGGAGTACCCAGGCTTGCTTGGGCTGCCTAGCCACAAGAATATGGAGTCTACCTTGGCAAAGCAAAGGATTACTTATACCTGGATGCCACCAGGCTGCTGCTGATCTACTTCCTTGAACATCCAAAGGTTATCTGGAACTAGCACTGTTATTTTTAGATGGTGCTGGTGGGCAATATGGACATGCCTACATCTATGCACTAATTACTGTCGCTCACTGAAGTTGGCTGTCGGGTGGCTGCTGAAGTAAGTTGTAGTCAGGTGTCTTAGATTTTAGGGTTGGCTTTACTTTTCATTTCTTATTAAACTGTAGTAAATGCTTCATGAGACTTTAAGAGGAGGTAAGTAATCTTCTTTTAATATCTCATGTTTCTTTACTCTTACAGAACCTCTCACAAAAAGACAAGAATAGTTTCTAACACAATACTGAATGAAAGCAATTTTCATTGCCCTCCAGGTGTTAATTTCTATTTTCTGTGGGGTATATTGTGCATAGATTCCAGTAAAGAGACAGGTAATCATAGGGGCATTTCACCATCTGAACAGCTAGGTCCAAAGTGCATTTATTACAGGAAAAAAAATGAAAACATAAACACAGAATCACAGAATGTCAGGGATTGAAAGGGATCTCAAGAGATCATCTACTGCAGTCCCTCTGCCAGAGTAGGAACACTCAGACTAAGTCACACAGGAATGCATCCAGGTAGGTTTTGAAAAATCTCCGGAGAAGAAGACTCTACAACCTCTCTGGGCAGCCTGTTCCAGTGTTCTGTCACCCTCACCATGAGGGTGTGGAACCTCTTATGTTTCAGCTTGCTCCTTGTCCTATCATGGAAGGTCACCGAGAAGAGCCTGGCTCCATCCTCCTGACACATGTTTATAAATGTTAATGAGATCAGTCTCCAAGCTAAAGAGACCCAGCTCCCTCAGCCTTTCCTCTTAAAGGAGATGATCCAATACCAGACAGCTGAATTCAAACTCTTTGTAAAAACCCTTCCATTTACAGAAGTCGTAGTGAGAATCTGTAAAAAGCATGCTGTTTTGGGTGTTCCCCTTACAGTTCAAAGCACTGGGTTCTAATGATAAAGTGTTCAGTGAAGTACACAGTAAATTACCTGGATTTCATTAAGCCTCCATGTGCTGCTGCAGTTAATAGATCTCAGGCTGAACAGAAATGTCTGAACATTTCTCAAAGATTATTGTACTAATTAATCCATCACAAAGGTAATGTACAGCCTATTTTTTATGTTTGAATGCCAAATATACTTTTTCATTTAGTAAAAATAGATTTTTAATCAGGTTTTGCTCATTTTTAAAGTAATTTTCCAGATGCTTCATCCAGATGTTTCATGGATTGTTTACAATATAATATTAGAAGTTTATTTTTTGTTGTATTTGTGTGCTTATTTTCTAAATCCAGTAAGAACTGAAACTTCTCTACAGTCATACTGAATACATCCTTATGGTAAAATATAGATATGTTTTTTTTAAGAGCCTGGAAAAGCAGCTGAAGTTAAACAATAGCACCTTTAGTCGTCAGCTGGCAATTGAGAACAAAAAAGCTGTGGAAGCTGGGATAATTACAAAGAACTTGCAAATGGAAATTAACTCTGTTCACCAAAAAATTAAGGTATTTAAGATTTTAAACACATTTCTATTCATACAAGAAAATTCAAGTGTTTAAGTTACTTATTCCTTTTGTTTCTTTTATATTATTTAGTAACGGGTTTTCTGTTTCCTAATTGAGTTTGTAGTCTACCAAAATAGTCAAAATATCAAATAATTAAATCAATCTGAGGTCCATTTACTTGAAGTTAAAAGTAGATCAATAACTAATTGAAACAGAGATTAATGCATGACACTTTGATTTAATATTCCACCCCAGCTTGTTACCATTCTGATAGATCTAGGTCAATATATTCATCTGCTAAATTTAAATGAGGTCACTTACAGAAATACTTCCAAAATGAGCCAAAGATTACAATCTTCAAAACTGAAGTTTAACTAAAAGACTTGTGTAAATGCTGCAGTAGTTTGTTTATCCAGCTTTGGTTTTAGACAAAAATTTTTGTGACAAATATTTTTTTTCTTTATTAAGTAAAGCAAAAAATGACTTAGTCTGAAAAAAACAGAACAGATGAAACAATCACCAGAGAAGACAAATCTTCTATACTTTGCTTTTTAAAGAAGGTCATGTAGGTATACAGATATTGTCTTAGCCTTAAAAAGGGAGAATTTTGATTTGTCTTATGAAAGAAAATGACAGATTCCTATTCATGTAAATGACAATGTCACAACATGGTTTGGCATGAAGCATACTGACAGTTTGCTCCCAATATGGTAATACTAAGTTGGTTAAAAATAATTCCTAATGCATATTACATGTTTAATAGGGTCTATTTCTCCTTAGGAAAAGGATCGGCAAATTCACATAAAAAATATCTATGCAAATCGGATGTCTAAAATCTTAAAAGACAAAAGTGATTCAGAACTTCATAAAAAAAGTATGTCTACTAATTTTTCTTTTTAGTTAGTTATGTGAAACTTATATTGGTTTACAACTGGGATGCATATTCTAAAATACAAACCACTGTAGTACTTTTTACATGGGACAGAAAAAAATCAAGGGAAATGCTTGGATTTTTGCTCATTTATTTTGTGAATACAAATGCATGACATGTTTTTCACATTTAACCACAAACTCTAAGCACCGCACAAACAACCCTCCTGTGGCAAGTTCCTAATCTTACTACAGACTTTCCAAGTGCTTTAATATGAGCAAAAGTAATTCAATTTGGTCTTTACAAACTGTTTTCTCATTGTTAAAATCTTTAGACACCGTAACTTAGAAATAGCAGAGATGTTCAGTGTCCATTATTGATGCTCCTGCAACCTGCATTTTATTAAAGTGAAAGGACAGGAGGAGATTTCAGATACAAGGTTTAGGAAATTTAAAGGCCAGTCTGATGATAAGATGATACTGTCAACTTACCTGTGAGATTTTTTTATCCTAGGTAAGTAGCCTTTTGAGTTTTAGTGTGAGTAAATTTAAATGTGAATTTAAGTATAAATTTACAGAAATTGTAAGAACCTAGTTATTGTATATCTTTGCAATCCTATAAACAGAACTGATGTTTTTTAGAATTATGTAAAATAGAAAGTTAATTCTGTCAAGGAAATACTCTTTGTAAAGAGTATTTTTCTCATATGGATGTTCTGATAGGCCTTGGAGAGAAAAATCTGTTATACACCATCTTGTCTATCAAACATTTCAAGAGCAGCTAACTTGTGTGAGATTTAACCGCCTAATTATAGGCAACCAGTGCCATTTGAGATGGCCCAGCACATTCTGCTTGGCCCTGTGGTGGTTGTTCCAGGACAGAAGTGTCCTCTTATTGGTCCTATGTAATATTGGCCAGACTTGTGTGGATAGCTTGAATACTCTGAGTCATCTCAAATCTCATGAGGCGCCTGTCTTCAGACAAGTGGATCCCATCCCTTGAACTGAGGGAGCAACAGCCACAAACAATTACAAATCATACAAGCCAGGAATGCTTGCGTTGTCTGTGCACTCACTATGTTAACCTAAGACAAAAATGTTGAAGAAGGCTGTCTTCTTGAAGCACTTAAAATTTTCTGATTGTCATATGCTTTAGATATGGCATGTAGAATTTACTAATGGATGTGTTTTTATGCAGAAACTAATAAATTTCAAATACTTTCCCCATGTTGGAAGTAATGTTCTGCTTCCTATCAGAGTCATAAATATTCTGCCAGTATCCTAAAGGAGACCCTTCTCCACAAATTTGCAGCTTTAATTTTGCTTAATGATATGAAAATCAACTTTCCTGAATTTAGCATTTTTCTTAAATACTACTCAGATATTCCTGCTCCTAAACTGCAGGTTGAGTTGGTTCTTTCTTCATGTGGGTACTCAACAGTTCAAGGTAGCAAATATATCTGCTGGAAAGATTGCACATGGTTGTGGAATTCTTCACTTTTTGGTATCAATATAGAGACCTGCTGCATTCAGTTGCTTACATCTTTCCTCTTCATTGTCTCTGCAAATCCATTACTCTGCCTTAACTGCACATGTACTGCAAGGAAAAGGTTGGTACTTCAAGCTATAAGATCAAGAAACACAAATTCCTACTTCTCATTCAAAGTCAGATGTACTTCTTTATGAAGCTCTGAATTCCAATTGTAGGGTTTTTTTTAATTTTACTCACATATGGACTTGTTCAATAGTGTTATTTGAATTACAGTGTACTTAAATCACTATTTACAATCTAAGTTCTCATCTTTAAGCATAATAAGGGAGCTTAGTTGGAGAGAGACCTGAAATTTTGTTATTAAAAGTTTCCAGGCAAAGCTGTGTGATCTTTTGGGTTTTTTGTTTTGCTCATCAAGTTTCATTCTCTGCCAGTGGAAACAGATGATTTGGAAATCTAGAACTGATTTTTTTTTCCCCTTTCCACTACTGACTTGACCTTTCCTATAAAAGACTGAAAAAGAGATGCTTTTTCAAATAGTCACTTTCTATTCTGTGTTTACAAAAATTGTTACCCAGCAGAAGAGAAAAAAAGACATGCATTTTTAACACCACTGATAAACACCTAAAAGTGGGCTTGCTTAGGTTATCAGAAAGCTCTATATACATAAATACAATTAATTTATTGAATGAAGCCATTAATTTCGTAAGCTCTCCACTGGAGCAAAATTTGCTCAGTTGTGGGAAACCAGTTGCCACCAGTTCATCCAGGGGTACAGCTCCCCCTAGTTCTGAATCTGAGAAAGGCTTTGCTGATTTCTCTTGGTAAATCCACTCAACTACTTGCTGACTGCCTTTCAAAATGGAAAACTAATTCCCTCCACATCATCAGAGCCATTCCTTCAAGAGGAATCCTCAAATTGAGGATTTTTTTACCATCAAAGTGCAAACATACTGGAAAACACCATTTTTATGGAGAACCTGCCTATGATTTCAGAGTGAAAACTTGGAGTAAGGCCGAATGTTGATGTAGGTAAGATGATACTTCTGGTGCTGTGCTAGCAGCTTTCTTAGCTACTGTATTCATGTCAAAATTTTTCTAAAAATAGAATTAAAAGAATAATATATTTGCTTTCTTTACCCCATCTCTATTCAGCTATTTCTTTAAAAGTCTCATCAATCACTCTCTTGAAATCAGTTTTCAAAGACAACAGGTATGTCAAACAGTGTTAAGCACTTCCTCAGAAGAATTTGGTTCCATAAAGCATTATGGAAGTGCTTGAGTAATCAAGTGAGAAGTTATAGTAATGTATAATAGAAGGAAACTTAAAGCTGAGGCCTTATACCTTATGAGCTATCATAAATTTACATTTGAATGTTCGCACACAAATTAATCTCACCTGGGCTCTAGGGCATAGATGCATTTGTCTGACTTTGGATGCTCCATCTGAACATGACTTTGCTGGTCTAAATCTTAAGTATATTTATGATGTGCAGATGAAAATGCTCCAAAGTCCAGGCAGCTGTGTTTGTGTACCAGTTTCAGCATTTATGGATCAAGCAGAACAAGGAGTGCCTTTATTAAGAGGCACTATGACATGCAGGAAAAAAAAAATTCCTAGTCTGTGTGTTTTTTCCACCATCAGAAATATCTTTTGCTGATACTAATTCTAGAAAATACTGTATTAGTAACAATTGTCCTTTTTCAATAGGTCTTAGTATAAACAGATCAGTACAAGTAGATAAACAGAGTTTTAGATCACTGCTGCTGTCCCAGTACCCCACTCAAGACATGGAAAAAAGTCCATTTCAGCTAACAAAGGTATGGAAGATCTGGATCAAATCCCTCATTTAAACTCTCAGCTAAGGTGTATGTTATTCCTTAAGTTGCAGAAATATGCTTGAATAGCCCGATCCCTCAACCTTTTAGGAATATAACTATTACAGAAAATATGTAGGACAAGTTTTGTGATACAAAATAAGAATACAATAGTAATAGAAAGTAGTAATATTTTTATAAATATTTCACTGTCTGTGTACTTTGCAAAATCACAAAAGAAGTATTCCCTCATTATTTCTACTTTTAATTGCCAATTATAGGAGAAAAAGTCTTCTGAAGATGAAAATAAAAAAGCTAAAGCAAATGAAGCATGCAGAGATGCTCAGTGTAGAACAGAAGAGCAATCAACCAAGAAAATTCCAAAGCCAGAAACTCTTAGTAGAACACATACAGGTATATTTTAACATTTTTTTCAGAAACCTATGTGATGTTTCCAAAAGATGATTGAACTGATGATATTGGTAATTTATGTGGGTCTGATGGGCATTAGCTGACACCTAACTGACAGGAACTAGCTGAACAAAATCATATATGACGCAGAAGAGACCAGTGCATCTACTTCTTTATCTGAGTTTTTCTTTCAAAAAATATTCATGTTATTTTTCATTATAGCCAGCCTTGTAGAAAGAAACAAGATCTGAACACAGTAATTGTTTGCTTTTGAAATCTCCTTCTAAAATTTACAGAAAATACAGGTCATCTTAACCTGCCTGTCTATTCACTGTTCACCAGACTCTCTTCTGACTTTCTCTTGCTGCTGACACTATACTTTAGTTAGCTTAATCTTATTTAGCTATTTTAGTTGCTGCAATTTCATACTTCTTCTTTAAACTTCAACTCTGCCTCATTTTGGAGGTACTTTGAGTCTCTCCAAAGCACAGAACCTATTACAATTTGACCCCGCAGCAGATAAATCTATTCACTGTAGGCACACGTACCTTTTGCCACTAATAAGCAGTGCTAATGTCTTTGTAGTTAGAGTTGCAGTGCATTCTGCTCCACGCAACAAGCAGCTGTGTGTCAATTTAGGGAGAGAAAATCCTACATAAATTTAAGTTCCATTTAAAAGCAAGAAAATTAACAATTAAGAGTTTAGGTTCCAAGTGGTTTCTCTGTTGCGCTGTTTATAACTATTCTGGTCCTATATGTAGTCATTACTGATTATATTTGCATGCTAATTCACTTAATGAAATTAAACAATTTAAAAACTAAAACTATCTGGTTTTGATGGCACAATGATCTTGTTATAAATCTTGCCTCATCCTGTTATATTTATTAGTACACAGCAGTATTGTAACTCTCAAGACTGAAATACCTCCAATAATAACAACTTAAAGAATGAAATATTGAAATAAAACCTGCTGTCATTAATGCTTCATGACTCTTTAAGCTTCTAGACAAGTTACGAACAACCCTAAAAATGACAATATTTCATTTTAGAGTATTTAAGACAGGGCAGGCTACTTATGGAAGAATGTGCTTGTTTGGAGTTTGTGAAAGAAGAGACAGTTTTGCTTAAAAGGGAGCTGAAAAAGCTGATGAAAAGTGAACAAACTCCTCGAAGTGACAGTGTGAAAGAGAGCAATCAAGAGGAAGGATTAGCAAAAGAAGAAAAAAAGCCAGATGAGCAGCTAAATACCAGTGAGAAAGCAAGGAGTAAAGATCCAAGAAACAAAACTCCCATTAGGCTGGAAAAAAAATACACCTTCTCAGAAGCCACAGAGAATTTGCATCATGGGCTTCCCGCGTCAGATACAAAATCCCCAAAAGGCAGCCTCTGCAGCCAGAGATGTGCAGATCAGGACTGTAGTGAGACAGCTAAATCAAAAGTGGAAAATTCCTTTGGGCTATATGAACCATCTTTTGGTAAAGTTACCAAAACAAGGCAGGAGGACAGTTGCAATGAAGTGGAAGGCTGCACTCATATGACATTCGCTGAAAGGAAAAACAGCCTTATGAAAGAGCTCTTTGGAGCAAGTGATGTTTGAAGAGACTGACGTTCAAGTTCTAACATGAGAGGAACGAAGAAAGGAAGGGATTCAGGATTATACAAGCTGAGGTTCAAATCCCCGCTACTAGTTTGTAATGCTAAGCATCTAACTGGGTGAAGTTATTAGGAATAACCTCAAGAGAATATACACACAGCAGTTATTGATATTTAGTTAGCTACATCAACTGATTTTTGAAGAAACTGTATCTCTAAAGATTTAAAAAAAACACAAACATGTTTTTACCTTTACTAAATGCATACTAAATCTTACAGGTGTTGGAGATTTCTTTCAATGATTTTTCTGAAATAAGTGCCAGATCAGTTCTCACAAAGAACATTATTTTCTTGATCCATGTGCATGCACACACATCTCAGTAAGAGTGCCTTAAAAAATACAACACTTCAACCCATTATCCGGTGTCCAAGTTAGTCTTTGTTTTCTAATTTCCAGTTTTCTGCATTCTCTTTGCAGTTTGAATTTTGAAGTTTATTTGTTAGGTAGCTGAAGTAAGCAATCTGCTTTCAAAAGATTCATTATTGCACTAGTACCAACAATGCAATAAAAGAAAATAATTTCTTTTCCTAGCTCCTGAAACAGCTCCCAGAATTCACATGTAATAAAAATAATTTGCTATTACATTGTTTTCACTGCCATTATAAACCTCTAAAGCTTCGTTCTTTTCCACTGTTAGAACTTATCAAAGCAGTTTGCCTGGTAACTTCCACAGCTGACATCCAAAGATGAATGTGCAAGAGGAAACGATTGTTTTGGAGAAGTCAGGCATATCCAGCCCTCTGAAAGCCTTTAAAAATCCCACGTTTAAGATTATGTAAGCAAGGGTGGGAGGATTCTGTTTTATTCCTCAAAGTAATTAATGAAATGCTTGCTAAAATGTGAAGTTAGAGAGAATTAAATGTAGTCTTATAATTTTAAAAGGAGTAGCACTTTTTAAAAAAATCGTACTGCAAAAGCTTTTGAAGACATTTAGTTCTGAACCTATGGGCAGTATATTTCTTTCCAAAATTTCCCATGTTTTTCTTGCAGTAGCTCTTAAGAATGACACTGTGTAGATTTTTCTCCTCTGTGAACTATTACTACTTCCACAATGCCTTTACTGCTGTGCCAAAGAGCAAACAAGCATCTGTAATCTAATGTTCCTCATTGTACTTGCCAGGTGACCGAAAGCTTTTTGCCTTTACTCACCCAGTGTCTTACTTAAGAGCAGCAATAGACTGGTGACTCCATGGTGAGGGTGGATAAACAGCAAATGCCACAAAGATTTTAAATGGTGCTGCTTGTCTTGACTTCACTGTGTTAAAGCTGCCTAGCAGAGGTATCATTAACCACATTTTTAGATTCAGAAATATGTCAAGGTCACAGTCAAATAACCTGTCACTAATACTTTTTAAAAGTAACAATAAAAAACCCAGCCTGTTGAAATCAACAGGCAAAAATGCAGTGGAGGTGTTGGTTTGTTTTGTTTTGGATTTTTTTTTTTTTTAGAAAAACGAAGTAAAATTGAAAAATGTGGTAGAAAATCTGAGATGAGTCGAAAAACTTTATTTCATTAATAAAAACATAATTATATATAACATTCAATCACAACATTTTTGTCTTGATGATAATGCATCCATTTACATGTTGGTTGAACATAACACTCAATATAAAATATATTTTTTAAATTATCATTAAAAAATCCAACATTTCATACATATATACACACAATGTATCATGACTTACTGAATTTCTAAAGGCAGAGAAAATTATGGAGAGGCCCTAGTCCCTTCCTTTATTCCTGCAGGAAGGCTTAGGGCCTGAGACACAAGCACATTCTGCTGTACACAGAGGGAAACAGAACTACAATCACCAAAGCCCAGCTGAAGAGGGAAAGGTATCCTCTAGAGCTTTGTTTGGACCCAAGAAAAAAAAAAAAAAAAGGCTAGGCATGGAACTTTATAAACTTATCCATTTGCCTTCTTGGATTTAGCAACAAGAGGATTGCAGATACCACTGTAGCACAGATGATAAAGTAACTTTGTTTCTACAGGCACAGTACTAGGAATAATTATGTCTGCCTTCAAAATAAGGTCCCTATTTCCTGTACTTAAGTACAGCAAGGATTTATTCCAAAAGAGAAAATTGTTTTCCTTCTTGCTTGTTACCATTTTGTTACTAATCTAGACATTTAAATCATGAATTGGCCTTTTTACATTACCATAGCTGATTTGGGCTATGCTGGGCTATATTATTAATGCATGCTACTAGCCCTAGGAATGTGCTCCTCCAAAGGAACAGCATTGTTTTGTACCTTCTCTTTCTTAACATGGAGCTTGAGAAAGATGAAATATTGAAGGAAACAGTCTCAGAGACTGGGAGTCTGTTTTGAAAATAGAGAAAACATCAAGGCTGAGAAGGTCAGTTATAAAAAAAATAAATAAAAATCTAGTGCTCACTGCATTTCAAAAGTCAAAGAGAAAGAAGGATCCAATTTTTCTTCATTTGGTAACAGAGCGAAACTCCTAAGAGATAAGGAGACGATTCTACATATATATCAAGAAAGCATTTTCTAAGATAGCCCAAGAATACATCAATTCTGTACTAAAAATAATGAGGAAACTAGTTTGTTCTGCTTTCAGCCAATAAAATCACCTACCTCTATCTGTACTAGATACTAGATACAAGTGTACCACTTATCATTAAATATAACCCCACCTTTGGATG